>JACEEZ010024140.1:220000-222500 GCA_016584305.1 Chionoecetes opilio
TCTCTCCCTCATACTGTCTTCCTTTCACACTCACAACCACACACCGCAACGCACTCACACACACACTCACATTTACACGACACTGACTTCTGCACTCTCAACTCTCATATTCACGCACTCATTCACACTCTCCCTTGTTCAGTCCTTCCCTCACACACACACACACACACGCACCCTCCCCTTCACTCATTGAGATGCACCGCGTTACTCCCCTTTACGACGCACTCTCACCCTCTCCCTCGCTCATTCACACCCTCTGAAGCGGTCCCGACAAGGCGTTCTGACCTCTCATTGAACTATTAACACCTCCTGCAGGCGACGCTGACGAAGGAACTACTACTACTACTACTACTACCATTTCTATTACTACTACTACTACTACTACTACTACTACTACTACTACTACTACTACTACTACTACTACTACCATTTCTACTACTACTACTACTACTACTACTACTACTATTTCTCCTGCTCCTCGTCTTTCTACAATACCAACACGACAAAAAAAATATAATGATAATATTAATGTAACTCTTTACGTTTTGAATGCAAACTTCTATCTATAGTCCAGCATATCGTCCTCAACATGTTCCTTCTTGTCTTGTGATCTATTTAGGCCCGAAGGAGGAGGAGGAGGAGGAGGAGGAGGAGGAGAAGGAGGAGGAGGAGGAGGAGGAGGAGGAGGAGGAGGAGGAGGAGGAGGAAAATACGAAGCAAGAAGAAACAAAAGAGATGAGAAGACAAAAGAGGATAGAAAGGAAAAATATACAAAGCAGGAAGGAGAGAAAAGGAGAAGACGAGATGCAAGAGGACGAAGAGGAGGGATGGAGGAAGATGAAAGGAAGATTTCGGCATAACACAAACCAGACGAAGAGGAGGAGGAGGAGGAGGAGACGCGAACTACACACTACCACCACCACCACCACCACCAGACGGCAGCATTAACTTAATTCAAAATAAACCCCAAGAGAAGGTAGTGACGGCTGGAGGGAGGAGAGGAAGGCAGGAGGGAAGAAGGTGAGAAGGAAGGAAGAGAGGGAAGACAGGAGGAGAGGAAAGAAGGAAGAAGGAAAGAAAGGAGGAGAGGAAGGAAGAGAGGGAAGACAGGAGGAGAGGAAAGAAGGAAGAAAGAAAGAAAGGAGGAGAGGAAGGCAGGAGGGCAGAACGGGAGGAGGAAAGAAAGAAAGGAGGAGAGGAAGGAAGGGAGGGAAGGCAGGAGGAGAGGAAAGAAGGAAGAAGGAAAGAAAGGAGGAGAGAAAGGAAGGGAGTGAAGACAGGAGGAGAGGAAGAAGGAAATAAAGGAGGAGAGGAAGGAGGAGGGAAGACGGGAGGGAGAGGAGGGAAGGGCACACCTAGACCTAGTGACATGTTGGGGGGAATTTAGGGACCTGAAGATTAGGTGAAGAAGAAGAAGGAAGAGGAGGAGGAGGAGGAATACAAAGGAATACAAAGGAAACACAAACAGCAACAGACCGATAGGTCCTTACAAGACTGTTTGCTTTAACTACACTACACTAACTAGATAATAAGAGAGAAAGGATAGGAAGTAGAAGGCTCCTCCTCACCCACCCATCCCTCCAGCCGAAGCTGGCCGGAAAAGAAGTGATACCATGCAATATAGAAAAACTGCATGGAATTTGTGAGGAAAGTTGAAAGCTGTAATCTATGGCTAACTACTACTAGTTTGTGGGGGTAGGTTTAGTGCTTGATAGATAGGTCATGTTATGTGTGTTTTGTAATGGTGTGAACACAGTGTGGAGGTTAAAGGGTGGTGCGGCAGCCTTGCCTGGCGCTTTCTTGGGAGGCAGCAGTCAATCAGGCCCCAGCTCCGTTCAATCCACTGCGGATTGTGTACTTTCCATGTAGGACGCCGTACACTTCAATGCCTCCTGCAGCAGTGACCCCTGGTACCTTAAATCCCGATGGTGGTCACTAACTGTCAGGACCCTAACTGAACCACAGCGACAGGTGAGAGGAGGATGGAGTAAGGATGGAGGAGGGAGGAGGAGGAGGAGGGAAGATGTATGAAGGGGTGGCGCTAAGTTGGGTGATGAGGGATGCCTGCTACCCTGCTCCTAGGGGCGAGACAGGGGCAGGGGAAGGTAAGGGGGGGAAGGGGAAAGGAAGGAAGGGAGGGCAGGGCTGAAGTCAATCTGGAAGCTGCCTAAATTTCCATGAGTCTTTGAACTTTTGAGAAATGTTCAGTTTATGGCGACGTGAAGGAGGAAGAAGAGGAAGAGGAGGAGAATAAAATGGAAGAAGAGGAAGCGGAGGAGAATAAAGAGGAGTGTGAGGATGAGAGAAGTGGTATAGGATGATGACCAAGAGGAAGACAGAGTGCCATGCTGAAGAAGAAGAGGAGGAGGAAGAGGAGGAAGAAGAGGAGGTTGGCCTGGGCGTGAAGGATCAATAACACTTGCATAAGATAAGAGGAGGAAAAGTATAGACCACGTGGTACCAGTTCCTCTTCCTCCTCTTCCTCTTTTTATGTCCACCT
>JACEEZ010024140.1:227500-245000 GCA_016584305.1 Chionoecetes opilio
CCAGCGCCAAAGAGGGTCTTGGTGTGATCTGCATGGTGACAGTGGTGGGCCTCCCTGTGCCTCCCCACGCCGAGTGTCTGTCTGTCCCTCGTCCATACAAGAGACACTCCCTCCCTCATGAGGCACAGGGAGTGGCTGTCAAACTGTCGTGCGTGCACCCCACCCCTGCCCCGCCCCGCCCCGCACGGCGCGGCTAATTGCCGTGCTGGAATGTGCCTGGAATTGACCGGAACATTCCGCCCCGGATCTCTCCGCGTCGTTGTTCTACTTTAGCATAATATCAGGTGTAAATATGATAATTACTCCCGGCACGCACCTCGGCGGGGACAGAAGTCCTGCCGCCCGCCAGGCTCGCAGCCTCTCAGCCGCCTCACGGCACGCTCGTGATCGCGGCCTTGAGAAATCCGCGAGGGTTCATGGAAATAAAATGGTGTTCCAAATTAGCAAGCCGTGAAACGCAGCCTCTAATGTGGAGGGCTCCGGACCCCCTCCTCCCTTGTCCCCCTATTGTCTCAAGCCGCGGCCGCCGCCGCCTCGTGCCACGGGCGTGAGACGGCGCTATTTGCCAACCGTTTTAATGCTTCGCTATAAATTTGCGAGTTTCTTGACGCCGGTGTGATGTGCGAGGTGTCTGGCGGGGTGGATGCAGCCGTTAGTCTGAGCAGCGAGGAGGTTGTGCCCTGCCGCGACCTTACAGGGGTGGCGGGGCGGAGGAGGGGCGGGGCAGGGCAGGGGCGTCACAGTAATTAGCAGAGCACAGGTGTACCGACCCTTCCGGTGCCACAAAAACGTTGTTCCCGCAACACCAACCACGACACACCTGGGCACCGCTACCTGCCTCTGACACTGCCCTGTCACTACTCTGCCCCTGCCCTGTCACTACCCTTCCTCTACCCCCCTCCCACCTTGCCGCCCTCTCCTCCCTGCCCCCACCCGTAAACCCCCTGCCTTCCTCATCCCTCTCTCCACCCTACACCCACCCTTCCGTCCTTTCTTCCATCCCACAATACAGGGTGTCATTCCTCCTGCCTCCCTGTTTGGCCCTCTCTGTCCAACGGGCGCGGCAAGACACGCCCTGCCGCCGCGGTCTCATGGGCGTGATCACTAAATGGCCGCTCTACCTTCCCTTCTCCCTGTCCCATCACCCTCTCCCGGTCCCACTACCCTTCCCCCCCTTCCCTGTCCCATCAACTTCACCCCCCCTTCCCTGTCCCATCACCCACTCCTCTATTCTCATCTACTTTGTGGTCTGTTTTATCTTTCCTCCGCCGTTAAGTCCCCTCCTTCTATTCCTTCTCTCCCTCCTTGGCAATGTGGCAGACGCGGCCTATTCCATCTCTCTCTCTCTCTCTCTCTCTCTCTTCCCCGCAACACATTCATTTGCTGCCACAACACACGCAACGCCGCGCGAGTAACAGCTCTCTCTCTCTCTCTCTCTCTCTCTCTCTCTCTCGCCATTACAGTTCAAACTTTTTTCCAACATCTTGGCCTTAACCTATTTCATTTTGGAGAGAGAGAGAGAGAGAGAGAGAGAGAGAGAGAGAGAGAGAGAGAGAGAGAGAGAGAGAGAGAGAGAGAGAGAGAGAGAGAGAGAGAGAGAGAGAGAGAGAATCATTAGGAGGCCCGACGCCACCTTTCCGGCATCAGGTGTTCTTTCCCTAGGATACAAAAGAGGCCTGGAGGTGGTGGTGGTGGTGGTGGTGGTGGTGGTGGTGGTGGTGGTCGGCCTTCCACATAAAAACTACCTTCCATCATCATCCCTCCACCTCCCCACCCACACACATGACTAAACGAAAATATGCGTCAGTCAGTCAGTCACCACCACTAACACACACTATCTCTCTCTCTCTCTCTCTCTCTTTAAATATACCCTGCAACGATATTGAAGGGAGAAGGTCGTGTGTGTGTGTGTTGTGTGTGTGTGTGTGTGTGTGTGTGTGTGTGTGTGTGTGTGTGTGTGTGTGTGTGTGTGTGTGTGTGTGTGTGTTGTGTGTGTGTGTTGTGTGTGTGTCGAAGCATGACTAACTGTTCCCTGCACCTCTGGGAAGGAAGGGAAAGGGGGGAGGGAAAGGGAAGGGAAGGGAAGGGAAGGGAAGGGATAGAGAGGAAGGGAAGGGTAGATGAGAAAAGTGGAATGTTCTTGCGCCATGGGAGGAGAGAAGATGAGAGAGAGATGTGGATTTTTCTTGCGCATGGGGAGAGAGAGAGAGAGAGAGAGAGAGGAGAGGAGAGGAGAGAGAGAGAGAGAGAGAGAGAGAGAGAGAGAGAGAGAGGAGAGGACAGTTCCATACACACACACACAAAAAAAACTCAAATGACACAACACACCGTAAAAAACAAAAACAAAAACGCACACAAATATGAAACCAAACGAGATAAAAAAAAAAATTGTAAAAAGAGAAAAAACTAATAACTAAAAAAAAAAAAAACTCAGCCTCCATTTTAAGGCTCTGTTCCTGACACTACCATTAGGAAATTACGAGGCCAAGTTGGGTGAGCGGAAAATCATTAATATACAGAAACATACTTTTTTCCAGGGGCGTAACGACAGCGAGAGAGAGAGAGAGAGAGAGAGAGAGAGAGAGAGAGAGAGAGAGAGAGAGAGAGGAGAGAGAGAGAAAAGAGAGAGAGGAGAGAGAGAGAGAGAGAGGAGGGAGAGAGAGAGAGAGAGAGAGAGAGGATTTTATTTTGATTTTCACGTAATATCCTTCTTTTTATTTTTTATTATGTTTAGAGAGAGAGAGAGAGAGAGAGAGAGAGAGAGAGAGAGAGAGAGAGAGAGAGAGAGAGAGAGAGAGTTCTATCCCTGCAGTAATCTCTATCTCGCTTCTTCCCGCCAAGTGAACGCATTAGCCGGTGAGACAATGGGAAGAATCAAGTAGAACAGTGGAGGAAACCAATGAAAGGAGGGAAGGGGAGGAGGAAGGGAAGGAAGGAGGAGGAAGGGAAGGGAACCAGGAGGGAGAAGGGGAGCAGGAGGGAGGAAGGGAAATGCGGTGGTCAGAGGGAGAGGAAGAGGAAGGGGAAAGAGAAAGAAGGTGAGGGGAAAGAAAGAACTCGAAGGAAGGTTATGGGACACAAGGCTAATTATGTGGATAAAAGTGGAAGGGTGGAGAGAAGGGTGGAGAGAAAGGTGGAGGAAAATGTATTCGGAGTGACGGATTTCAGTGTGATGAACCGGATCAAGGAAGGAGAGAAGAAAGAAAGAAGGAAGGAAGGGAGGAAGAAAGGAAGGAAAGTAAATAAATATGTAGGTGGTTAAGGAAATCTATAGAGGTAAAGCAAAACATAGGCAATACAGATGGATGGAAAGGTGGATGTGGATGTGGATGTGGATGTGGATAAGTGGATGAATCTGTCTTCCATCTTCCTCCTTTGCCTAAGTTTATCCCTTTAATGACAAAAAAATAAGTTGACAGCCCAATCAGCTCATCACGATTTGGGCTGAGCTGGTCAGACGACGCGAGGGAGGGAGGGGAGGGGAGATAAGACTGTGTGTGTGTGTGTGTGTGTGTGTGTGTGTGTGTGTGTGTGTGTGTGTGTGTGTGTGTGTGTGTGTGTGTGTGTGTCGAGAATGGTCCAATAGGTTTGATGGAGGGGTGCTTGAGGGTTGCCTACCTATACTCAAGGAGGGGGGAAACAAGGGGTGAGGGAGGGAGGGAGGAGGGAGGGAGGGAGGGAGGGAGGGAAGTGAGAGTGTGTGAGGGGAGAGGAGTGATGGACTACAGTATGGGAGGGAGGACAGGGAATGAAAGAAGGAAGGGAGGGCAGGTAAAGAGTGAAGGAGGGAGTGATCGAGTGGAGTGTTAGGCAGGCAGTGATTACGGGTCTTGGAGTGAGGGAGGGCGGGAGTGAGGGAGGGGTGTAGTGTCATTGACAGAAAGGGGGCGAGGGGGGTCAGTACTCGGGAAGGGGGGACGAGGGGGGGGGGCAGTACTAACGGGTCTTGGAGTGGGTGTAGTATTATGGTAGGGGGAAAGGGGGGGCTTGTCACGGGTCTTGGAGTGGGGGAGGGCGGGAGTGAGTGAGGGGGTGTAGTGTCATGGGGAGGGGAAGGGGGGGCGAGGGGGGGGTCGGTACTCACGGGACCTGGTCTTGGAGTGCAGTAGGTCCTGGAAGGCTTGGATGCCCTCGATGACGGAGCGCTTCAGAGTCTCGCGACACAGCTCGCTAAACATGGTCCTGCTACCGCGCGCGCCACCCACATGTTCTGCGCACCCCACCACCACCACCACACCACCACCACCGTCGCCACCACTACCAACGACCACCGTCCCAGCCCACGCCGCCGCCGCAGGTCCTGAGGCACCGTGGGCTGGCCGCCTCACCACACGCCCGCATCGGGGAGGCGCGGCATAGCGGGCGGCGGACACACGCACACACACACACTCACGCCCGTGTCACCTTAAGCTTCATCCAACGAGTTTTCATTTTTTTCTTCATATACTAGTGTTATAATAATAAGTGTCACGCGGTTAATGGCACGGGCCGCACGGGGGGCCTACACGCCTGCCCGCCCGCCGGGGCCACCACGGGGCGACATGACCGACGAGGCCGCAGTCACGGCACGAGTTTCTGCGTCCCTGAACTGGGGAAGTAAGGGAAGGGTTGCACACAGGCGGGGAACGGAGATCAAGGACGGGTGTCAACGCACACAAACAAAAACAACAACAAACCCCAGCAGCAGCAGCCCAGTGACGGCCATCGAACATATATTTCAGTTCACGTCCCTTTGGCTTTGGTCAACACGAGACAAGCGTCGACAACACCATGTTTTGAGGCGGCGGTGTGGTTTTTTGGCGGCCTTGAAAACATGAGAGAGAGAGAGAGAGAGAGAGAGAGAGAGAGAGAGAGAGAGAGAGAGAGAGATGAGAGAGAGAGAGAGAGAGAGAGAGAGAGAGAGAGAGAGAGAGAGAGAGAGGGGGGGGGGGGACAGGTAGCACAACATCAGTCAAAGAGTATAACCCCACCAGGCTAACCGGGTTGGTGGAGGTGACGGCCCGGTGCCAGCGACCCGCACTGCGTTCCGGCCATCACCTGCCCGCCCATCACCATGACTACATCACGCGTGTGTGTGTGTATGTGTGTGTGTGTGTGTGTGTGTGTGTGTGTGTGTGTGTGTGTGTGTGTGTGTGTGTGTGTGTGAAGGAAGGGCCACACTAGGGACATGAAGGAGAGGGAATACAGAGGAGTCATGTGAAGGAAGGGAAGGGAAGGGAAGGGAAGGGAAGGGAAGGGAAGGGAAGGGAAGAGAAGGAAAGGGGAAGGAAGGATGGAAGGATAGTAAGAGTTAAGAAGTCGGGAGAGAAAGAAGGGAAAACTTAAAGAAAACAAAGTTAGAAAAAACGCCATCCGGTCACCAAGCGAGAAACTCCAACTCATTAACATTTTCGTCTTCATAAAATGCAAAACAAATCTTAACTCACCCCTCCTCCTACCCCCTCCCCTACCTCCCACACACACACACACATATATATACAATTCAAAAGAAGAAAGTTAGAGTCGAAGAAAAATAAATGAAGCTAACCCCGGGTCTGTATTTGCATAATTACAACCGGCTTTCCTTTCAGTGGCGCGGCATCGAAGTGTAAAAATCTACGGACTTACCTATTCGCGTTTCACTATGTCTAGGTTAAGCGGGGAGTGCGAGGCTGTGTGGAGATAGGAGGCTCGTGCTCTAAAGGAAGAAAAATAAGAGGAGGAGGAGGGAGGAGGAGGAGGAGGAGGGAGGAGGAGGAAGGAGGAGGAGGAGGAGGAGGAGGAGGAGGAGGAGGAGGAGGAATAGCGGAGAAGGAGAGAGAGGGTCAGGTACCTCATAATGAAGAGATAGCGCGTGAGAGAGGGAGGAAGGGAGAGAGGAAGGGAAGGAGAGCAAGAGAGCGATATGAAAGGGAGGGGAAAGGAATAGAGAGATAACATGGGGGGGGGGGTGTAAAGGAGTATTTTGCGTGTTGTTATGAATACGGTGGAGTGAATTTTATATATATTTTTAGTATTTTTTACATCACAAAGGACTGGAATATGGAAAGAATGGGAGTGTAGAGGGGAAGAGAGGGGAAAAAATGAGAAAAAAGGAAAGAAAGGGAGACAGTAGAGGGGAAGAGAGGGGAAAGAATGAGAAAAAAGGGAAAAAATTGAAAGAACGACTGATTTGTTCTGAGATGAAAAATGGAATAAAGGTAAAACGGAGATGAAGAAGAAAAATGTTAACGTAAGAAGATATGAAAGAGGGGAAGAAGAGAAGGAAGAAAAGACATGAAAAGAAGACATGAAAGAAAATGAGAACATGAAAACGAATGAGAGAAAGAAGGGAGGGAAAGGGTAAGAGAAAGGGAAGGAACATAAGGAGAATAGGAAAAATGAGGTGAGAGAAACGGAAAGGGAGATGAGAAGGAGTGAAAATATGAATATGGAAAAGAGTGAGAAGTGAAGTTGAGAAAGAAGTGGAAGAGGAAATGGAAAAAGGCGAAAATAGGATGCTAAAGGTGGGAAGAAGAGAGTAATATAATTTTGGGAGGACATATTTTTGGCTGTTAAAGAAGGAAGGAAGGAAAGACGAAGAAAGGGAGAATGAAAGGAAAGAAAAAAAAGAAAAAGAAGGAAAGAAAGAATGAAAGGAACGGAAAGAAAGAAAGAACGAAGAAAGGGAGAATGAAAGGAAAAGAATGAAGGAAAGAAAGTTGAAGCAGGGTTGACAGCTGCCTTTCGGATAGTTTCATAGATAAGGTTAGCTCTCTCTCTCTCTCTCTCTCTCTCTCTCTCTCTCTCTCTCTCTCTCTCTCTCTCTCTCTCTCTGAAGCCGATCAAAGTCCCTAAGCAAGACTTCGAGGCCAAGAAAGTTCAAGTATTTTGTGTAACTTTACTGACAATAAACTAGAGAACAGCTGTTACTATTTATATAGGGAGGGGGAGGGGAAAGTGGAGGTGGATGGGGAGGGGGAAGTGGAGGTGGAGGGGGAAGTGGAGGTGGAGGGGGAAGTGGAGGGGGAGGGGGAAGTGGAGGTGGAACAGGAGGAGGAGGGGGAAGTGGAGGTGGAGGGGGAGGGGGAGGGGGAGGGGTTATGAGGAGATAGTGGTGATGGGTTGTGACAATGCAGATAACGATGGGCCTGGGGGGGAACAGGGAGGAGGAGGAGGAGGAGGAGGAGGAGGAGGAGGAGGAGGAGGAGACAAGTGTTTGGTATCCGTTGTAAGGCAAAATAAGTAAGATTTTCTTCTCATGCGCTTCTACGATCATCTCCACATAACCTCCTTCCACTTCATCTCCACATAACCTCCTCCCCTCATCTCCACATAGCCTCCTTCCACTGCATCTCTACATAACCTCCTCCCCTCATCTCCACATAACCTCCTTCCACTTCATCTCCACATAACCTCCTCCCCTCATCTCCACATAACCTCCTTCCACTTCATCTCCATATAACCTCCTTCCACTTCATCTCCACATAACCTCCTCCCCTCATCTCCACCCCTTCACCTACACCACTACATCCTCCACCACCACCACCACCCCCACCACCACTACCATTCTACCCATGTCAAAAGCCCACCGTTCATGCCACCTGCGCTAACCCCTTTAACACCCTCCCCCATCCCATCCCCCCATCTCCCCAATCTCCCTCCCCCATTCAGGTAAGCCAAGGGGGGGAGGTGCTAGGTAGGGCGGGGCAATGAGTCACCCCAGGGCCCATCCATCATGTTTCCCCACTGTGGTCCAATGATTATTTTTTTCCTGAGTGGTGTTTTCGTGATACCCTGCCCCGCCCTGCCCGGCACGACACACACCACCTATATAGGGCTTGTCGTGGGGCGTGTGTGGCGTTTAGGTGTTGATAAAGCTATTGAGAGTGAGTGGTTCAAGGAGGTGCTGATGTTGACGTTTCAAGGAGGAGGAGGAGATGAAGGAGGAAGATGAGAAAGAGGAAGGAGGAGAAAAAGGAAGAGGAAGAAGAAGGAAAAGGAAGAGGAAGAAGGAGGAAAAGGAGGAGGAAGGAGAAGGAAAGAAAGGAGGAAGTGTGGATAAAAAAAGTGAAGTGTCTGTCTATATTAAGGGGACACTACTCACCCTTTCATTTCCTCCTCCTCCTCCTCCTCCTCCTCCTCCTCCTCCCTCACCATTCATTACAGCGCCAGACACCGCCATATATTCCCCGTCACTCCTCTGGGGGACTAATTTTCAGATTCAAGTGGGGGAAGATCAGATAAAAATTCTTAAGATCAGAGATGAGTTATGGCGGCGTGAGAACATGGTGTGTGTGTGTGTGTGTGTGTGTGTGTGTGTGTGTGTGTGTGTGTGTTGTGTGTGTGTGTGTGTGTGTGTGTGTGTGTGTGTGTGTGTGTGTGTGTGTTTACGTGTAGATGTGTTTCTTTAATGAATATTTTTTGGGGTGTGTTTACATTTTCATGCGTGTGTGTGTGTGCGTGCGTGCGGCAACAGACTAACTGAAAAGAGAAGGAATAGGAGGGAACATGAGGGGAGAGAAGGGGAAATGAGAAAGCGAAGAAGGTGGGAAGGGGGACGAAGAAGGAAGCAGCATGAAAAGAATGGTAGTTGGAGAAAGTATGGAAGAGAATGACGATAAGGAGAAGGAAGATGAGGAGGAGGAGGAAGAGAAGGATTACAAAGGATTACAAAGGAACCACAAACAGCAACAGACCGATATGTCCTTACAAGGCTGTTTGATTTAACTACACTACACTAAGTAGATAATAAGAGAGAAAGGATAGGAAAGTAGAAGGCTCCTCCCCACCCACCCATCCCTCCAGCCGAAGCTGGCCGGAAAAAAAGTGATACCATGCAATATAGAAAAACTGCATGGAATTTGTGAGGAAAGTTGAAAGCTGTAATCTATGGCTAACTACTACTAGTTTGTGGGGTAGGTTTAGTGCTTGATAGTAGGGTCATGTTATGTGTGTTTTGTAATGGTGGGAACACAGTGTGGAGGTTCAAGGGTGGTGCGGCAGCCTTGCCTGGCGCTTTCTTGGGAGGCAGCAGTCAATCAGGCCCCAGCTCCGTTCAATCCACTGCGGATTGTGTACTTTCCATGTAGGACGCCGTACACGTCAATGCCCCCTGCAGCAGTGACCCCTGGTACCTTAAATCTCGATGGTGGTCACTAACTGTCAGGACCCTTGCTGATCCACAACCCGTCACAGGTCGAGAGTAGTAGTGGTAACCGTTAACTCGGGGCTATCTGTGTGTGTCATGAGGTCTAATGTAGTGTTGGTGTAGGCTCAGTGTGGAAGTTTAAGGGTGGTGCGGCAGCCTTGCCTGGCGCTTTCTTGGGAGGGAGCAGTCAATCAGGCCCCAGCTCCGTTCAATCCACTGCGGTAGTGCACTTTCCAAGTAGGACGCCGTACACTTCAATGCCCCCTGCAGCAGTGACCCCTGCTATATAAATCCCGATGGTGGTCACTAACTGTCAGGGCCCTTACTAAACCACAACCCGTCACAGGTCAAAAGTTGTAGTAGTGACCGTTAACTCGGGGCTGTCTGAGACGTGTGGGAGGGGTTGTGTAGACGCGACTCGCAATCATTTCACGCAATGGGAGTAAGCATCAGAGGCCCGCGAGAAAAATGTATTATTCCGAGATAAACAGTGACAACCGGGGATTTGATATGAAATATTTATCGAGGCGATTTTTAAATGATTCTATTGTATTTGAGTTTACTACGTCTGAGAGTAGCCCATTCCATACGTTTACAACACGGTTTGTGAAGAAGTACTTTGCCTCGTTCGTTACAAACCGTTTCCTGCTTATTTTAAATCCGTTGTTTCTAGTTGAGCTTGACTGGTCTAGCGTGAAAAGATTTTCTGGGATTACGTTCGTAAATCCTTTGAAGATTTTAGACTCCGATGAGGTCACCCCTTATCCTTCGTTTTGTTAGTGGGAATAAGTTAAGTTCTTTGAGCCGATTTTCATACGATTTATTACGCAATCTAGGTATCATTTTGGTTACTCGGCGCTGTATTTTTTCTAGTTTATCCATGTCCTTTTTATAATAATGTGACCAGAACTGCACACAGTATTCTAGATGGGGGCGAACAAGCGAGTTAAAAAGAGTGAGTATCACTTTTTCAGATTTGAAACTGAAAGTTCGTCCAATAAAGCCAACCAATTTATTTGCAGTTTTTACTACCTCTATAGTTTCGTTATTCGGTTAAAGGAGGAGGAGGAGGAGGAGGAGGAGGAGGAAGAGAAGATAGATGATGAAGAGTAAGAATAATAAGAGGAGGAGGAGGAGGAATACACAGAGGAGGTGGAAGGCAAGGTCACTTTAAAGACCCCCTAATAGTGCGTTGGTACACCTGGGCGTGACTCATCCAGGTAAGGTGCCCCCACACGGTCCCTTTAAAGTCCTCCCCCGCCGAGGTACCTTTTCCCTCCCCCTTACCCCCTTCCCTCCCTCCCCCCTCCCCTCCCCTCCCATGCAATACTGATGACCGACACCACATGCACCAACGGTCAGCTAAGCACATGGGAGAGAGAGAGAGAGAGAGAGAGAGAGAGAGAGAGAGAGAGAGAGAGAGAGAGAGAGAGAGAGAGAGAGAGAGAGAGAGAGAGAGAGAGAGAGAGAGAGAGAGAGAGAGAGAGAGAGAGAGAGAGAGAGAGAGAGAGAAGGCAACAGGCGTCAAAATGGTAGAGGAAGAGATAACACGTAATGGAAAAACGGATGAAGAGGAAGTATATTGAAGGTGGAGGGAGAGAGAGAGAGAGAGAGAGAGAGAGAGAGAGAGAGAGAGAGAGAGAGAGAGAGAGAGAGAGAGAGAGAGAGAGAGAGAGAGGAGAGAGAGAGAGAGAGAGAGAGAAGAGAGAGAGAGAGAGAGAGAGAGAATTAACCACAACATTCACCCATGAACAAAGAATGAGCCAAGGTATCCAGTTATTGACCAACATAGCAGGAAGAAGTAACAAGACTCGAACCAGGTACAATGGACACGACGGTAGGGTCCTTAACCAGTGCGCCAGAGAGGGAAGGTGATGAAATAACGTAAGGAGGGAAGAGGAGAGGGGAAAGTAATGAAATAGTGGAGGAAGGGCTGGAGAGAGGTAGTTAAGAAAGGGGGAAGAAAATTGACGAAGGATGAGAAGAGGAGAGAGAGAGAGAGAAGAGAGAGAGAGAGGAGAGAGAGAGGAGAGAGAGAAGAGAGAGAGAGAGAGGAGAGAGAGAGAGAAGAGAGAGAGAGAGAGAGAGCAGGGCAACAGGCAGTTATGGAGACTAAGAGAGAGAGAGAGAGAGGAGAGAGAGAGAGAGAGAGAGAGAGAGAGAGAGAGAGAGAGAGAAGAAGAGAGAGAGAGAGAGAGGAGCGGGCAACAGGCAATTATGGAGGAGAGGAGAGAGAGAGAGGAGAGGAGAGAGAGAGAGAGAGAGAGAGAGAGAGAGAGAGAGAGAGCAGGACAGGCAGTTATGGAGACAGAGAGATAGAGGAGAGAGAGAGAGAGAGAGAGAAGAGAGAGAGAGAGAGAGAGAAGAGAGAGAGAGAGAGGGAGAGAGAGAGAGAGAGAGAGAGAGAGAGAGAGAGAGAGCAGGGCAACAGGCAATTATGGAGAGAGAGAGAGAGAGAGAGAGAGAGAGAGAGAGAGAGAGAGAGAGAGAGAGAGAGAGAGAGAGAGAGAGAGAGAGAGAGAGAGAGAGAGAGAGAGAGAGAGAGAGAGCAACAGGCAATTATGGAGAGAGAGAAGAGAGAGAGAGAGAGGAGAGAGAGGAGAGAGAGAGAGAGAAGAGAGAGAGAGAGAGGGAGAGAGAGAGAGAGAGAGAGAGAGAGAGAGAGAGACCCACACTGATTACCAAGACGACTCATTTTTTTTTATTCCAATTACTCGTTTGTCTGTCTATTCTCCTTTCCTCCACTCCTCTCATCCACATCTTTCCTTCTTTCTCTCTCCACCAGAACCATTCCTCCACCTCCACGATCCACAAATAATATTACCTCCATACCAAAACCTCCACATAACAGCCTATCTTCCTTTCCCTCCACTACAAACCACTTATCTCCCTGCCTCTCTCTCTTCCACTTAGCATTGCCTTCCATTTCCACACAACATTTCGCCTCCTAGTCCACTTAGCATTCCTCCCTGCCCTTTCATACCGCCACATCACCTCACTTGTTCCTGCACGCCCTCAGGTCATATCAGGTTGGGAGACAAGAACACAAAGGAGACAAGGAATTAGGATGTTAGTATAAGAACTGAAAACTAATGACAATGTTTTAGTATCCCAGGTGAAATAACCAAGGGAAGAGTTGACAAGTCTGTTCACTAAGGAGACGAAGTTTGAAGAGGACCCATGAAGCGATACTAAGCAACCAAGGTCACAAGAAGAAGAAGGAAACGAATTTTGAAAAGGACCTATGAAGCGATATTAAGCGATAAAGGTCACAAGAAGAAGGTCAGGTCAAGGGGCGTGGGTCACATGGAGAAGGGAACCTGAAGGAGTCACGCCCTGTTGTCCTTCCCCGCCACGCCACCTCCACCACCATCACTACTTCCACCACCGCCACCACCACTACCGCCGCCTCAGATCTATCTCCTTTAGGACCTGTTTGACGACGCCCTCACCATGCTGCTGCACACACACACACACACACACACACACCACACATGCACACGCGCGCACACACACACACACACACTAAGCCGCACACCATCTGCCAGCACACCTCTTGCGTCACGCACGTTTCCGTAACAAGTCCGTAACACGTCCGTCACGCACGCTCACACGTCACCAGGCGCCCCGTCACCACCCGGACCCACGTGACGCCCGCCGCTGCCCTGCTGGTGAGTCACGTCCGGGCCTGTATGGGCGTGTGGGCGGCGAGGCGTGTGTGAGGCGTGTGGAGGCGCGGCAGGTGGATCGCTACCTCCTGCCACCACGCCACCGTCGCCCAGACTAAGGGAGCGCTGGCTAACGCACCCAAGCCCGACGCACCCCTCCACCCTTCCCTCCCCTTCCCTCCACTCCAGCTCTTCCCTCACCCACTCCAGCTCTTCCCTCACCCACTCCACCTCTTCCCTCCCCCTCCACCTCTTCCAGAATCAGCGCAACTCCCTCTCCATCTCTTCTCTACATTACTCTCACATTTTCCACAACGGTCTACATAATGGATCATCCACTCACTCCACCAGTCTCCACTTCCTCCTCTGCCTCATATAGTATTCCACATTATTCCTCGTTCAATCTTTTCTCGTCTTCCTCCTTTTGTCCTCCTTCCTCCATTTCATTCATACTTCCGTCATTTGGTTCTCTAGTTTTCCTCACCACCACTCACCACCAACTACCACCATCACCTCACCACCACCACCATCACCTCACCACCACCACCACAACCATCACCACCACTAACAACAACAACTACTACTGACACCATCCGCGCCACAGCTTTTTAATTATGCAAATTAACTCACTGCCCTTCCATACATAAAAAAATATACATAGGGACAAATACCAACAACCAAACACACACACACACCACACACACACACACACACACACACACACACATACACAACACATACACACACACACACACATACACACACACACACACACACACACACACACACACACACACACAACAACCCCCACTAAAGTTAAATGAGGAATGATGGGGATTAGGTAAGAGACAAAGCAGATTTTAGCCTCCCCACCCCTTCCTCTGCCCCCCTCCCCCCCTCTCCCCCAGAATTTGTGTGTCCCGCGAGGATGATTCAAAATGGCCGACCTCTCACGCCTGCGATAATTATTCTGGCACTTGACCCCCGAAGCGCCGCGCAGAGCCTCTGGTGGGTGAGTGAAGGCCTCATAACCGCGGGTTTTTAAAGGGACAAAGTGCGGGTTTGGGTTGGGGGGAGTGGGGGGAGTGGGGGGAGGGGGGGCGAGGGGGGCGACAAGGAGAGGCAGGGTGGGTGAGGAACGTACATTGGCTGGGGGGAGGCAGGGTGAGGCAGGGTAGGTAAGGGGTACAAAAATAGTCAAATAGTAGCAGGGGGGAGTAGCAGTAGTAGCAAAGTAAGTAGTAAATAAGTAGCATGGGTCATAGGGGTGTCTAAAAGGAGAGGCAGGGTGGGTGGGTGAAGAACATGGACTGACAGGGGGAGTGTGGAAGAGGCAGGGTAGGTGAGGTATAGTAGCAAGGTGTTGAGGAAAGGTAGTTGAAAGACAGGGTAAAAAGGACAGGGTGGTAGGGTTAAGGGAGGAGAGGTGATATAGAGGCATAGGAAAGGGAAGGGGACGGAGTAAGGGTGGAAAGGGAAACAGGGGATGCAGGAAACAGGGAGACACAGAGAAGCAGAGAAAGGGAAGCAGAAAGGGGTATTAATGTAACAGGGTAGCAGGGTACAAGTCTTCCCTATGCTATCCCCTTCCACCCCTGCCCGCCCCTGCAATTAAGAAGTTTAACTGAGGCTGAGAACAAAGACGAGAAAAACCAAACAAATGAGAGAGAGAGAGAGAGAGAGAGAGAGAGAGAGAGAGAGAGAGAGAGAGAGAGAGAGAGAGAGAGAGAGAGAGAGAGAGAGAGAGAGAGAGAGAGAGAGAGAGAGAGAGAGAGAGAGAGATTACATCATTCCTACTACGTTACAAGTTATATTTTTTGTCTGTTTGTTAGTCTTATCTATTGGATCGGCCTGTGTGTTTTGTGTGTGTGTGTGTGTGTGTGTGTGTGTGTGTGTGTGTGTGTGTGTGTGTGTGGTGTGTGTGTGTGTGTGTGTGTGTGTGTGTCCACCTCCTCTCCGAACGGGCGCTTGGCATTCTTCGCTTTCTGGTTCATAACGCCTAAAAATTCGACGTAATAAAAGGTGAAATAGGACAGGATTCGGGTGCTGGGGGGGGGGGGACACAAGGAAGAGGGGATGGAAGAGAGACCAGGGACGGGAAGGAGAGGGGAAGAAAATCGGGAAGAGGTTGGAAGGGATCGGGAATGGAGGAAGGGATGAAGGGATGAAGGGATGAAGGGAGGGGGGAAGGGAGGGATGAAGGGAGGGATGAAGGGGGGAAGGGAGGGATGAGGGGAGGGATGAAGGGGGGAATGGAGGCATGAAGGGGGGAAGGGAGGGATGAAGGGAGGGATGAAGGGGGGAATGGAGGGATGAAGGGGGGAAGGGAGGGATGAAGGGGGGAAGGGAGGGATGAAGGGGGAAGGGAGGGATGAAGGGGGGAAGGGATGAAGGGGGGAATGGAGGGATGAAGGGGGGAAGGGAGGGATGAAGGGGGGAAGGGAGGGATGAAGGGGGGAAGGAGGGATGAAGGGGGGAAGGGAGGGATGAAGGGGGGAAGGGATGGATGAAGGGGGGAATGGAGGGATGAAGGGGGAAGGGATGGATGAAAGGGGGGAAGGGAGGGATGAAGGGGGGAAGGGAGGGATGAAAGGGGGAAGGGAGGGATGAAGGGGGGAAGGGAGGGATGAAGGGGGAAGGGAGGGATGAAGAGGGGAAGGGAGGGATGAAGGGGGGAAGGGAGGGATGAAGGGAGGAGAAGGGGAAGGGGGATGAAGGGGGGAAGGGAGGATGAAGGGAGGGATGAAGGGGGGAAGGGAAGGGAGGGATGAAGGGGGGAAGGGAGGGATGAAGGAGGGATGAAGGGGGGGAAGGGAGGGATGAAGGGAGGGATGAAGGGGGGAAGGGAGGGATGAAGAGGGGAAGGGAGGGATGAAGGGAGGGATGAAGGGGGAAAGGGAGGGATGAAGGGAGGGATGAAGAGGGGAAGGGAGGGATGAAGGGAGGGATGAAGGGGGGAAGGGAGGGATGAAGGGGGAAGGGAGGGATGAAGGGAGGGATAAAGAGGGGAAGGGAGGGATGAGGGGACAGTAGGTGGATGGAATGAGGGAGAGACGAAGGGAAGAGAGGATGAGGGAAGAGATTGAAGGGAGGGAGAGAGAGAGGAGAGAAGGAAAGGAAGAGAAAACTAAAGAAAGAGGAGAAAATAGAGGGAATATGAGATCAAAATTAGGCTTAGTAAGAATTTTGAAAGAAGAGAGGAGAAAGAAAAATGGAGAAGAGTAGTGAGAGAATGAGAGGAAGAGGAAAAAGAGAAACAGCAAGAGGAGAAGGAAAGGTATAGAGAATGAGAGGGAGAGGAAAAAGAGAAAAACATAAAGGAGGAAAAATAAAGAGAATGAGAGAGAGGAAAAAGAGAAACAGAAAGAGGAGGAGGAAGGAAAGGTAAATAGAATAAGAGGAAGAGGAAGGAAGGTAAATAAGTAAGAGAAGAATAGTGAGAGAATGCGAGGAAAAAGAGCAACAGAAAGAGGAAGAGGGAGAAGAAAGGAAGGAAAAAGAAAGGAAAAAAGGAGGAAAAGGAGGAATGAGGTAAAGAGAATGAGAGGAAGAGGAAAAAGAGAAACAGAAAGTGAAAGAGGGAAGGAAAGTAAATAAGTAAAAGTGAATTAAGTGTAGTCCTCAATCAGGGGATGAAGTGGCTCGTTAAAGTGTCAGCAGCGACTGTCGGCTACACGAGGCACATCAATCTTTATCGCCGGGGAAATCGTGCCAGATCGAGACCTTTTCTGTTTGAGTTAGGGGACCGGGGAGGGGGGATGAGGGGGGGGGGTAATGAGGGGAAGGGCGAGGGGGGCATGGGTAATGAGGGGAAAGGCGGGGGCGTAGGTGTAATGGGGGGCAGGTGTAATGATGGTAAAAGGGATGAGGGGGGGCGCAGGTGTAATGAGGGGAAAGGGGATGAGGGGAACAGGTGGAATGGGGAAGGGGGGACAGGTGGAATGGGGAAGGGGATGAGGGGACAGGTGGAATGGGGGAAGGGGAGGGGACAGGTGGAATGGGGAAGGGGATGAGGGGACAGGTGAATGGGGAAGGGATGAGGGGACAGGTGGAATGGGGAAGGGGGGTGATGGGAGGGGACAGGTGGAATGGGGAAGGGGGGACAGGATGGTGGAATGGGGGGAAGGGGATGGGGAGGGGACAGGTGGAATGGGGAAGGGATGAGGGGAGGTGGAATGGGGAAGGGGGACAGGTGAATGGGGGGATGAGGGGACAGGTGGAATGGGGAAGGGGGGGGACAGGTGGAATGGGGAAGGGGATGAGGGGACAGGTGGAATGGGGAAGGGGGGACAGGTGGAATGGGGAAGGAGGGGGGACAGGTGGAATGGGGAAGGGGACGGTGGGGGACAGGGGAATGGGGGAAGGGGATGGAAGGGGGACAGGTGGAATGGGGAAGGGGGGACAGGTGGAATGGGGAAGGGGGGACAGGTGGAATGGGGAAGGGAGGGACAGGTGGAATGGGGAAGGGGGGACAGGTGGGATGGGGAAGGGGAATGGGGGACAGGTGGGGAAGGGGAAGGGGGACAGGTGGAATGGGGAAGGGGGGACAGGTGGAATGGGGAAGGGGATGAGGGGACAGGTGGAATGGGAGGGGGACAGGGGATGGGGAGGGGGGACAGGTGGAATGAGGGAAGGGGTGAGGGGACAGGTGGAAGGGGAAGGGGGGACAGGTGGAATGGGGAAGGGGATGAGGGGACAGGTGGAATGAGGGGAAGGGAGTGAG
>JACEEZ010024140.1:247500-255000 GCA_016584305.1 Chionoecetes opilio
ATAACCACCATCATATAAAGTTATCACATTCCTACGTACATATTACCTTATCATAACATAACATAACATATCATAAAATATCATAACATAAACTCATCGCCAACACATTCCTACGTACATTATTACCATTACCCTAACTACCCTGCATTACCATCACTTTATTGCCATTATTCTAACTACCCTGCATCACCATAACATCATTACCATTGCCGCCCCCGATAACACCCTCATTACTTTTCCCGCCTTCACCACACGCCATTAAACACCCTCCTTAATGATGCTCGTAGACACTGTAGATCCCTAAATTAATGATCAAATGCAGGACATCAGGTATGAACAATAGTATAGTAATAGTGATGATGATGATGAAGATGATGATGATGATGATGATGATGATGATGATGATGATGATGATGATGATGATGATGATGATGATGATGATGATGGTGATGATGATGATAGCAACACATACTCACAGCCGTTAACTAGGTGACAGGCCGCATCGCAACACTCACCTGTAACACAAAAAACAACAACATTATTATTAAAGCTCAAATAATGCTTAGAAACACACACAAAAAACACACATTATTATTTAAAGCTCAAATAATGCTAAGCTTGTTTCATTTAATGCCAAAAAAAAGGGGGAATGTGCCAGATATAATGCTTAGAAACACAAAAAAACACACATTATAATTTAAAGCTCAAATAATGCTTGGAAATACACACATGAAACACTTCCTCCCACCTGATTGCCTCCCCCCTTCCCCCCTCACCCCTCACCTAACCTGTACGCCTCTGCCAATGACCCTTCCCCTTCCCCCCTTTCCCCTCACCCTCCCTGTACACCCCTGCCAATGACCCTTCCCCTTCCCCCTTCCCCCTCACCTAACCTGTACGCCTCTGCCAATGACCCTTCCCCTTCCCCCCTTTCCCCTCACCCTCCCTGTACACCCCTGCCAATAACCTTTCCCCTCCCCTCGTTTACCCCTTACGCACACCACCACCTGGCTGTTCCCTTACCTTTATTCCCCTTTAAGGACATTCCCCCTTAACGCCGCGCCCGCATACTACTGCAGACCATCAAGGTGGGGATTGAGGGGAAAGGGAGAGGGGAAAGGGGAAGGGGAGGAACGAGGAAGGGTAAGAAAATACTGTAGAGAATGGAACAGGGGAAAGAGGAGGAGGAGGGAAGGAGGAGAGAGGAGAGAGGAGAGGAGAGAGGAGAGGAGGGAAGGAGGAGAGAGGAGAGAGGAGAGGAGAGAGGAGAGGAGGGAAGGAGGAGAGAGGAGAGAGGAGAGAGAGAGAGGAGAAGAGGAGGGAAGGAGGAGAGAGGAGAGAGGAGAGAGGAGAGAAGAGGAGGGAAGGAGGAGAGAGGAGAGGAGAAGAGGAGGGAAGGAGGAGAGAGGAGAGGAGAAGAGGAGGGAAGGAGGAGAAGAGGAGGGAAGGAGGAGAGAGGAGAGAGGAGAGAGGAGAGAGGAGAGAGGAGAGGAGGAGAGAAGGAATGGGACAGATATGGGACAGAATGGGAAAGACTCAGAAAATGGATTAAATAGAATAGAATATGAGTAATGGAAAGGTAGGTAAATGGATTATGAGGAGAGAAAAGGAGAGGGAGATGTGAAGTGGGAGGGGGGTAGAAGGGTAGGGGGTAAGGGGAGGGGGAGGGGGAGGGGGGAAGGGGAGGGGGTGCGAAACGGGTTTAACTCACAGAACAAACATTTAAAAGTCTGAAATTTAATTTGGTAGAGCAGCATCGGATCTATAAAGAGGTGGTAGGGGGGTAGAGGGTGGGGGTGGGGGTTGTTCTGCTTAGTTATGAGGGTGGTGGTGGTGGGGGGGGTCAAAGCGAGTCAAGGGGAGTAGGGGGATGGGTCACAGGAGGGGATAAAGGAAAAATAGATATAAAAAAGAGTAAAGGGTCGTAGAGAGGGGATATAAAAAGGAAGGTAGGGAGGAAGAAGAGGGAGATATGAGTGAACAGTAGTAAAGAATGTTAGCGAATGGTAAAATAAGGCAGAGGGGGAAGAAAGGGGAAGAGAGGGAAATTGAATTAACTGAAAGAGGGCAAGGAAAGGCATTAGTGAGAAGGGAAGGAAAGGGAAGAAGGGAATTTAGGGGGCTAAGGAGAGGGGAAAGAAGGGAATTGAGGGGACGAAGGAGAGGAAATAAGAGAATGGAAGGGACGAAGGTAATTGAGGGGACGAAGGAGAGGGGAAAGAAGGGAATTGAGGGGACGAAGGAGAGGAAATAAGAGAATGGAAGGGACGAAGGTAATTGAGGGGACGAAGGAGAGGGGAAAGAAGGGAATTGAGGGGACGAAGGAGAGGGGAAAGAAGGGAATGGAAGGGACGAAAGATAGGAAGAGGAAGGGAGCGGAAGGGACGACGGGAATTGAGGGGACGAAGGAGAGGGGAAAGAAGGGAATGGAAGGGACGAAAGATAGGAAGAGGAAGGGAATGGAAGGGACGAAGGGAATTGAGGGAACGAAGGAGAGGGGAAAGAAGAGAATGGAAGGGACGAAGGGAATTGAGGGAACGAAGGAGAGGGGAAAGAAGGGAATGGAAGGGACGAAAGATAGGAAGAGGAAGGGAATGGAAGGGACGAAAGATAGGAAGAGGAAGGGAGGAAGGGGAAGGGAGGAAGGGAATGGAAGGGAGTGAAGGGAAGGGAGAAAGAGAACGGAAGGGAGGAAAGGGACGAAGGAGAGGGGAAAGAAGGGTATGGAAGGGACGACAGGAATGGAAGGGAGGAAGAGCATGGAAGGGAGTGAAGGGAAGGCGTTCACATCACTTCCTGACACATGATATAAACAAAGTTAACGTAGCTTAAAAGGAACTTAAAGACAAGAGTGAGGGAGTTAAAGGGAACACGCGGAGACACAACTTAAAGGGGAAGGCCCAGTGAGGGGAAGAGAGAGGGGACGGAAGGGGAAGCGAGGGGAAACGATGATATTTTACACATTATGGGAAAGAAATAATTAAGAAAAAGAGTAACGGAGAAAGAAAGTTGCTTGGTTATATTAAGATTATTCTGTTACTTAAATTTCAATACCTTGTTTCCTTCTTTCATACATTCATTTAGTAGCTTAACAAAATATTCACAGTCTTAAATTAATATAGTATCTTGATTTGAAGCTTAAATACCTGTACTAGTCATGTAGATGAAAAGCTTCAATGTAAATCTGGTAAAGAAAGTACATAGGCAGTCCTGGAAATATGCTTTGGTTTCCCCCTCTATAAGACACGAAAGAAAACGTACCTAACCCATTTTCTTCAAGGCCACATTTTCGGGCAGACCTCGATAGAAGGGATGAGGAATATTACATTGGAAAATTCGTGTTTTAATATCAAATACAGATAGAACAGACAGAACACTATATATATGTTGATGATAAGAGACAAGAGAAGAGAAAGAGATATAAATATTGATACGAAACACATAAGGAAGTGTTATTGTGAAGGCAAAACTACCAACACCTGAACAAAGCAATATTCCTGACTTCGTTCACACACACACACATGGTCATCCTCAAGCTAAATGTTCATATAAGGACTGCGGCGCAAATTTATGACGGTAATAACTGTTTACATGGTACTCGGTGCCGTTTTAATTTCGATGTTATAGAATATAGAGAGGATGGCTTTAAAGGGTGGTGGTGGTGGTGGTGGTGGTGGTGGGAGGGTAGGACTGGTAGGGCGAGAGAGAGAAAATGGAAGTTGGCAAGGGAAGCTAAAACAATAGAAGGCTCAACTATTCATTTTTTATAGTAATTGCCCCATATAGGCTATTACGGTGGGGAATTTGATAGGGAAACCAATCTTAAGCTTGAAGTTTTATACCTAATGGTATAATCGGTATCTAAAAAAAACTATTTCGAGAATTTTTTTTTTTTTTTTATAAAAAAAAAAAAAAGTTATTTTGGTGAGAAGTTGCCTGTCTCGGCCACTGGACTCCCGCTACCTCTGAGTTCTTACTGACACTACTACCCTTATCATTGACTGTTCTTGTTGTTAGCGTTGGCGTCAGGTGTCGGGGTGTGTCTTGCAGTAATGACAATGTGACAGCAGGCAGGAAGGGGAGACATGGTGAGGCGGTGTGACAGGATGTTCGCTTGAGAGAAGAAAAGTGAACAGTTGATCGATAATTGAGAGGATGAAGAATGGGAGGTATTTATGCATCACGCCAAGAGGGCGCGAGGGTCTGCCGGGACGCCTCGACCACCGACCAGACCCAAGTGTTGCCGAGGCTGGAAGGGGCGACATGATGGGGCGGGGCAGACATCAGCTGACTGGAATCAATATGGCCGCCCTAGTCATGCGTGGAGTGCCACTGGTGAGCTGCGACCCACCGTGTGTGTGTGTGTATGTGTGAGGACAGGATCCGGAAGGCTTCAATATGGACTTAAAGTGGTGAGCAGCAGCAGCAGCAGCAGGAGGGGTTGAGTGGCCGCCACGGCGCACACAGCCTCCCAGCCCGCGGCGGCGGCCACACGTGCACCGCCACCACGGCACCGCTGCTGAGGTGTGGCCGCCGCCGCCAACATGTGAGTGGCGGCGATAACCACCACGTGTCCTGAGCCGCCGCAGGGACCCCCTCGCTTCAGTCACTACCTGACATAACAATCGCCAGCGCAGCCCCCTACACAGCGAAGGGGCGGCAGCGGCGACTCTCATCACCAAAAGTAACAGAAATTATATATATTAGGTACTTTACTATCACCGACACCTGTCCTGCCGCAGCGCCGGCCGGTCTTACCATAGGGTCGGGCGCGTCTCCTGGGAGGCGTGTAGAAGTGAAATGGGGGCGTGGTGCTGCGTCCGGTGGGAGCCGATCTCTTGGGTTTCCGTGCTCTGGTCCGTACGGGGGAAGTGGGAGGCGCCGTGCGCACCAGACCGCGGTAGAGCGGCGGTGTGGAGGAGGAGGCCCTGATGGCGGCGGCCGTGGGTGGCGTGGCGCGCCACCAGGGGTCATACAGCTCCCGCTCATGGCTCCAGAAGGAGGCCGTGGAGGCCGACGATAAGGTGTCCTCGGCCGCCTCTTCCTCAGCCTCCGAGATGTCTGCTAGGCAGGGACCCCGGTACATGACCTCGGGCCCCGGGTCGGCCGGGTCGGCCAGGGTTGCCACAGGGGTGGTCACCACACGTCCTCTCGAGGCTGTTCTCACTAACAGTGCCACCGCGCGCCAGCATCACTGCGCGGCTCACCTTTCCCAACACTCACACCAGAGGCTGCTACCTTCAGCCTTGCGTGACTCCTCTCACCATGGCCCTCCTGCCGCCCGCCTGCCTCAAGTCCTCGCGGACGGGGCCACCATGGCACGAAGAGGGGCGGGGGGAGCACGTCCAACCCCCCTTACCAGTGTAGGGCGTCCCTGCAGCGTCGCACACTGGTGGAGGAGGCGAGGCGGCCACACAATGCACAGCGCCTCAGGCAGACGACACAACTTGCTTATCAACACGACAACTGGTCCCGTCCCTCGGGTGGCGGCGACCCCGGGCACATTGAGGTGCACGTTCCCTGCAGGCCGCGGTGGCTTGACAGCCGTCACTACTACACATCCGCTGAGGCCTCTCCGATACTGTGAACCTCCGTCCCTTGCGTTACTGACTGCAGGAAACACACCCAGTAAGCACCGCCACCGCAGAGAGAGAGAGAGAGCGCGCAAGGGACAGGAAGAGAGGAAGAGCCGCGGGGAGCTTGCATCCCAACCTCTCCTCCTAATATATGCCTCTCGCATATGTATACCACCAGACCATAAGCAGGATGAGTGGCACTACGGCGAGGTGATGTCACCCCTTTCATTACTTGATCACCCCTCTACCCTCACCCCTCCCTCCAGTTAATCAGAAGGGAGACAAGGCAACACGAGAACCTTGCCAGCCTCCCCACATTTCCATCCACTGATTCACCAGTGTGCCTTACGCCTCCCTTACTACTTTTGTCCCCCCTTCCGAAGACACCTCCCTCACTCCTCCCTCTCCTCTCCCCTTCCTCCTAAAAATCGTTCCGTGATACGCCAAGCCTTGCGAATACAGAGGATAAATCGGCTTCATTTACATAATCGAGGAGGGAATCACACGAAGGAGGAGGAGGAGAAGGAATAAAAGTATTGAAATAAGCAACAAGCCAATGCTATGTTGCTTGGTCACAGAGGATGCCGAGGACCACAAGATGAGAGGAGGAGAAAAAGGGACAGAAAAGGAGGCAAGACAAAGACAACAAAAGAATAGAGGATGAGAAAGGAAAGGATGAGAAGGGATGCTATAGACAATGTAGGATAGGAGGAGGGGAAGAAAGGAGTACGGTAGTAAAGAAAGAGGCGGAGGTACAGAACCAGAGTACAGTTGTGGAGTTCGTGTAAGCATCGCGCAAAAACTCAACTTGAAGTGCTTGCCGATGGACGCCGCTGGAGCACTGGACTTAAAGGGGAAGAGAGGCGACGGCGGGGCTGCAGGAGGAGGAGGAGGAGGAAAGAAGAGGAGAGGAGGAATACAAAGGAATACAAAGGAAACACAAACAGCAACAGACCGATAGGTCCTTACAAGGCTGTTTGCTTTAACTACACTACACTAACTAGATAATAAGAGAGAAAGGATAGGAAGTAGAAGGCTCCTCCCCACCCACCCATCCCTCCAGCCGAAGCTGGCCGGAAAAGAAGTGATACCATGCAATATAGAAAAACTGCATGGAATTTGTGAGGAAAGTTGAAAGCTGTAATCTATGGCTAACTACTACTAGTTTGTGGGGGTAGGTTTAGTGCTTGATAGTAGGGTCATGTTATGTGTGTTTTGTAATGGTGTGAACACAGTGTGGAGGTTCAAGGGTGGTGCGGCAGCCTTGCCTGGCGCTTTCTTGGGAGGCAGCAGTCAATCAGGCCCCAGCTCCGTTCAATCCACTGCGGATTGTGTACTTTCCATGTAGGACGCCGTACACTTCAATGCCTCCTGCAGCAGTGACCCCTGGTACCTTAAATCCCGATGGTGGTCACTAACTGTCAGGACCCTAACTGAACCACAGCCCGTCACAGGTCGAGAGTAGTAGTGGTAACCGTTAACTCGGGGCTATCTGTGTGTGTTATGAGGTCTAATGTAGTGTTGGTGTAGGCTCAGTGTGGAAGTTCAAGGGTGGTGCGGCAGCCTTGCCTGGCGCTTTCTTGGGAGGCAGCAGTCAATCAGGCCCCAGCTCCGTTTCAGTAGCTGTAGTAGAGGAGTAGGAAGAAGAGGAGGAGGAGGACTCAATATGGGTTCGACGGAAAATAAAACATGCCATGTATCGCCTGAATTATAAATGATCAAATTACGTAATAAAAAAAAAAAAAATAAATAAAATAAATAAAAAATAAATAAATAATAATAATAATAAAAAAAAGAGGGGGGGGGGGGGGGGGGGGGGGGGGGAAGGTTAATATTCTAAAATACGCCACATATTTTTCCATGCCAAAACATTCTTACTGTGAAGCGTCAACATTACGCTTCAAATATTCACACGCACAGTATT
>JACEEZ010024140.1:260000-262500 GCA_016584305.1 Chionoecetes opilio
TTCAGTTGTTTTAATATAAACTTCAGTTGTTTTAATATAAACTTCAGTTGTTTTAATATAAACTTCAGTTGTTTTAATATAAACTTCAGTTGTTTTAATATAAACTTCAGTTGTTTTAATATAAACTTCAGTTGTTTTAATATAAACTTGTTTTAATTTAAACTTCAGTTGTTTTAATTTAAACTTAAGTTGTTTTAATTTAAACTTCAGTTGTTTTAATCTAAACTTCAGTTGTTTTAATCTAAACTTCAGTTGTTTTAATCTAAACTTCAGTTGTCTTAATTTAAACTTGTTTTAATTTAAACTTCAGTTGTTTTAATTTAAACTTCAATTGTTTGAATTTGAGATTCACTTGTTTTAATTTGAAGTTCACTTGTTTAAATTTGAAGTTCAGTTGTTTTAATTTGAGATTCACTTGTTTTAATTTGAAGTTCACTTGTTTAAATTTGAAGTTCAGTTGTTTGAATTTGAGATTCACTTGTTTTAATTTGAAGTTCACTTGTTTTAATTTGAAGTTCAGTTGTTTTAATTTGTAGTTCAGTTGTTTTAATTTGTAGTTCAGTTGTTTTAATTTGAAGTTCATTTGTTTTAATTTGTAGTTCAGTTGTTTTAATTTGTAGTTCAGTTGTTTTAATTTGAAGTTCAGTTGTTTTAATTTGAAGTTGTTATTTTAATTTGAAGTTCAGTTATTTTAATTTGTAGTTCAGTTATTTTAATTTGTAGTTCAGTTGTTTTAATTTGTAGTTCAGTTGTTTTAATTTGTAGTTCAGTTGTTTTAATTTGTAGTTCAGTTGTTTTAATTTGTAGTTCAGTTGTTTTAATTTGAAGTTCACTTGTTTTAATTTGAAGTTCAGTTGTTTTAATTTGAAGTTCACTTGTTTTAATTTGAAGTTCACTTGTTTTAATTTGAAGTTCACTTGTTTTAATTTGAAGTTCAGTTGTTATAATTTGAAGTTCACTTGTTTTAATTTGAAGTTCAGTTGTTTTAATTTGAAGTTCAGTTGTTTTAATTTGTAGTTGTTGTTTTAATTTGTAGTTCAGTTGTTTTAATTTGAAGTTCAGTTGTTTTAATTTGAAGTTCAGTTATTTTAATTCGAAGTTCAGTTATTTTAATTTGTAGTTCAGTTATTTTAATTTGTAGTTCAGTTGTTTTAATTTGTAGTTCAGTTGTTTTAATTTGTAGTTCAGTTGTTTTAATTTGTAGTTCAGTTGTTTTAATTTGTAGTTCAGTTGTTTTAATTTGAAGTTCACTTGTTTTAATTTGAAGTTCAGTTGTTTTAATTTGAAGTTCACTTGTTTTAATTTGAAGTTCAGTTGTTTTAATTTGAAGTTCACTTGTTTTAATTTGAAGTTCAGTTGTTTTAATTTGTAGTTCAGTTGTTTTAATTTGTAGTTCAGTTGTTTTAATTTGTAGTTCAGTTGTTTTAATTTGTAGTTCAGTTGTTTTAATTTGTAGTTCAGTTGTTTTAATTTGAAGTTCAGTTATTTTAATTTGAAGTTCAGTTATTTTAATTTGTAGTTCAGTTGTTTTAATTTGTAGTTCAGTTGTTTTAATTTGTAGTTCAGTTGTTTTAATTTGAGATTCACTTGTTTTAATTTGAGATTCACTTGTTTTAATTTGAGATTCACTTGTTTTAATTTGAGATTCACTTGTTTTGATTTGATGAGATTCACTTGTATAAATTTGAAGTTCAGTTGTTTTAATTTGTAGTTCAGTTGTTATAATTTGTAGTTTAGTTGTTTTAATTTGACAGTGAAAAGGTGTAGTCTACTTCAGCTTCTACATCTTTCATTTCTGCTACTACTTGTTTTTACCTCAGCTGCTACCAATTCTTCAACATCTGCTACCTACTTCCACTACATCCACTGCTATTTCTACCTCCATTCCCTTACACACACACACACGCACAGTCATAACCTCTTCCTCCCCCACCCCCAGAATTTCCAGAACCGCCCCCCCCCCCCCAGAACCCTCCAGTGACTCCATCGTAAAACAGCCACAATCTCATTTCGGGGGAAGCACACACCAGGCATCCCGGGCGAGGCATTTGGGTTCTATTACCTGAGGCTACCTGGCGTTACCTGAGCCTCACGTACACACACACACACACACACGTACCCTCACACACACCTTACCTGGAACTGACTCCCCCCCCCTTCCCTTCCCCTTGAACACCCTCCCCTCAACTTCGCTTGCTGGCTATGTAAAAGCTGTAACACTTAAGCCCTCCGCCATCACGCCCTCCTCCTCCTCCTCTGCGCATGATATTGGTGAGCATGGAAGGCAATGGGCTTTCCTCCTCCTCCTCTTCTTTTGTCCTCCGCCTGTATTCTGACCTGCCACGCTAATTATTATTCTCTCTCTCTCTCTCTCTCTCTTCGTTGTCTTCTTTGCTTTCCTTTCTATATTTAGTCTATTCTTACTTCGCTTCTCCTCCAAATGTCTGTCTCTCCTGTCCTCATAATTTTCTTCTCCTGCCTCCTCCTCCTCCTCTTCCAT
>JACEEZ010024140.1:267500-282500 GCA_016584305.1 Chionoecetes opilio
GAGAGAGAGAGAGAGAGAGAGAGAGAGAGAGCAGAGAGAGAGGAGAGAGAGAGAGAGAGGAGAGGAGAGAGAGAGAGAGAGAGAGAGAAGAGAGAGAGAGAGAGAGGAAAGAGAGGGAAGGAAAATGTGGGAAAATAATGAAAGTTAAGGGTAGAGAAGGAGGAGAATATTGATGAAGTAAGAGAGAGAGAGAGAGAGAGAGAGAGAGAGAGAGAGAGAGAGAGAGAGAGAGAGAGAGAGAGAGAGAGAGAGAGAGAGAGAGAGAGAGAGAGAGAGAGAGAGAGAGAGAGAAGAGAGGAGAGAGAGAGAGAGAAGAAGAGAGAGAGAGAGAGAGAGAGTAAAGAGGGGAACTGGCGAAGGGATAAAGGAAGAAGGAAGGGATAGAAAGGGTTAGAGAAAACAATAATAGATTAGAGGTTAGACAAATAGGTTAGAGAAAGTCCTGAACAGCTGTACTCTCTTCTCTTCCACAACCTCCACCACAACCCCCCCCCCCTTCCTCCACCTCATAAACAACGCACCCAGCATTCCACCACCACTCTCTCCACCACCTGCTGCCCTCCTACCCTCCAACATTTGTTAAAGCCTCACTAACCCTCCACTCACGACCCGATACAATACATCTTCCACTTGCCCCCCCCACCACGAATAACCCCATTCACCCCAATATTCGTTAAACACCCTATTTCTACCCCTCCTTACCCAACGAACATTCTACCCCTACCCCCCAACCCAAATAAAGTAAAACACCCCATTCTACCCCTCCTCCCCCACTTAACATTTACCCAACCCCCCAACCCAATCTAAGTTAAAACACCCCATTTCTACCCTCCTTCACCCCAACTAACATTTACCCAACCCCCCAACCCAAATATAAGGCAAACACCCCATTTCACCCCTCCTCACCCCAACTAACATTCTTACCCACCCCCCAACCAAATATAAGCAAACACCCCATTTCTACCCCTCCTTCACCCAACTTAACATTCTACCCAACCCCCCCAACCCAAATATAAGGCAAACACCCCATTTCTACCCTCCTTCACCCCAACTTAACATTCTACCCCTACACCCCCAACCCCAATATTCGTTAAACACCTCATTTCTACCCTCCTTCACCCCAACTTAACATTATACCCAATCCCCCCAACTCTTTTTCCAGTTTCGTTAGTCTATTATTTCACCCTCTCCCCCCCATCACGCCCAAAGACTAGGGCCACGGCATCTAACGACACTAAAGACTATACTCCCTCCTCCTCCTCCCCCCTACTCCTCCTCCTCCTCCTCCTCCTCCTCCTCCTCTCCTCCTCCTCCTCTCCTCCTCCTCTCCTCACTCCTCCTCTCCTCTTCATCCTCCTCCTCCTCCTCCTCTTCCTCTTCCTCCTCTCCTGCTTCTAATTATCCTTATTTATTTTTTCTCCATTCCTTTTACTCATTCCTCTCATTATGTTATGCTTCTTCTTCTTCTCTTGTCTTCTTTCTTCCTCTTCTTCTAGTTCTTCTTCTTCAGCAGCTAAATCTTCTCTTCTATTTGTATTTTTTTAATCTAACTTTTTTTTCTAGATTAGGTGTTCGGTCTTCTTCTTCTTCTTCTTCCTCACACGGTAGGAAGACACATCCTTCAGTTCAATACTCTTATATCAAGGCAATTATACCACACCACCACCACCACCACCACACCATGTTTCCTCCTCCTCCTCCTCCTCTCTCATCTCCTTCTTCCCCCAACATTCCCACGACACTCCTTATTAAGTCAGGTGCAAAGGAGGAGGAGGAGGAGGAGGAGGAGGAGGAGGAGGAGGAGGAGGAGGAGGAGGAGGAGGAGGAGGAGGAGGAGGAGGAGGAGAAAAATAACCCTTCTCTCTCTCTCCCACAGTTCCATACGTCACAACTTCCTCACTTCTCAAACCAATGACTTTTTCTCTTTTTTCTATCTCCCTATCTCTCTTTCTCCCTCTCCCTGTCTCTCTTTCACTCCCTGGACAGTAACACAGAAACACCAACACTGCCGCAACACGTCACAAACACGTCACAAACACCCTCCACAGAGTCACCAACACCCTCCACAGAGTCACCAACACCACCACCTCGCGACGCACTTCCTCAAACTCGGATTCACACACTTGGGAGGGGACACACGAGGCGGCTCTCTAACACACTACTGGCACTGACACTGGCACTCTTAGGTAAGGATCGGCACAGCGGCAGCGGCATCGGCACAGCGGTGATGCTTGCTCGGCCCAGACTAAAGCTGAGAGCGTCCAACCCACCACCACCACCAACCACTATAACACGACTCACTATAACCATCCGCCCGTTCGCAAACCCACCCACCCGACCACCCACCAGCCCGCCCATCTCTCCACCCTCTATCTAGTCCACCTCACACCCACACCCACGCCCACGGCCACAGTACCCGCCCTAGTGATGGTTTAGGAGGTCTGTGGTACCCAAAGTCTCACGGTATGTTTGTTCGTAACTTCGTACAACTGTAGGAGTTTACGTGATCGTGACTTCCGGTTCGGGTTAGGTTAGATAGGTCGACGCTAGATCCTCATTACTTATCCCGCTGACTGACTGACTGACTGACTGACTGATACTGACACACAGGATACGACACGAAATGGAATGAGATGGGTTCAGCAAGAGAGAGAGAGAGAGAGAGAGAGAGGAGAGAGAGAGAGAAGAGAGAGAGAGAGAGAGAGACGATGGAATGGGTAAGGGCGTGGTGGGCGTTCCTCTTCCATTACTTCTCCCTTCCACGCCTGACTGCCACCCACGCCTTCTCTCTCTCTCTCTCTCTCTCTCTCTCTCTCTCTCTCTCTTCCACGCACGTCCCGCCCCTTTCTATCTACGCCTCTTCCATCTGCCTTACACCCGCGCCATCAAATTTCTCTCCTCCATGTCCTCACGTCAGTCCCTCACGTCAGTCTCTCTCTCTCTCTCTCTCTCTCTCTCTCTCTCTCTCTCTCTCTCTCTAACACCTCCCTAACTACCACAAACATGGAACACATCTACTGGAAATTGAAAAAAATACTTAAAGCGATTAACGAAGCAACTCTCATTAACACATTTATCCCTACTTACGAAAACCGGAGAGAGAGAGAGAGAGAGAGAGAGAGAGAGAGAGAGAGAGAGAGAGAGAGAGAGAGAGAGAGAGAGAGAGAGAGAGAGAGAGAGAGAGAGGAGAGAGATGAGAGAGAGAGATTAAGATTTGGGACTGAGAGAGAGAGAGAGAGAGGGAGAGGAGAGAGAGAGAGAGAGAGAGAGAGAGAGAGAGAGAGAGACAGCACTACATCTACATCTGAAGGGCATTTGCATTTCTATTCCTGACACAGTGACGTCTAGAACACTACAAATATAACAGTTTTTAACCTTGCTTTATTGGATTATTTCTGCAGCAATAAACTTTTTCCCGTATACAGAAAAATACTTGCGTTTCTCCCTCCTGTAATGCCTCGGTAGTGGTCTTAGATTTTACTGTATAACACATGAAAGCGGTTCTATAGAGTATCTAGAGCCTGTGGATTAACCCCTTGAGATTAACCCCAGAGCGTAGTTTTCATTGTAATTTGGGTACCATTAGACGATTTTAATTAATATAAGCAATATTCAATAGATATGACCTGTTTAGTATCCTTGTTCACTAGCTAATTTGGTATATTAAGTTATTTTTCGTAATTTTATGGCTAACAGGCGATTTTTTTTATAGCAAAGGAAAGATCTGGGCGTGAAGGGGTTAAATGAAATATATGTGTGGGTAGTAAAGGTGTTTTTTGAGGTTATGTTAACTATGTAGGGTGTCTATTCATGGTAAATTGAGGCAGTGTTGTGGAAATGTAAAATTTGTGGAGATAAGAAAACTGTGGAATGATTTGTCTGTGTCTGTCTGTCTGAGTAAGATCTGACCACCCTCCTTTCTTTATTCTCTTACTGTCTTCTTTATAGGGACTGGCAACTGAGCGGACTATTTTTTACCTTTTTTTTAGTTTTTTGCTCTTGGCCAATCGAAAGCTTTCTGATGAAGAAGAAGAAGAAGAAGAAAAAAAAAAAAAAAAAAAAAAAAAAAAAAGATAAACGGTCTATTTTTTACCTCTTCTTTTTTGCCCTTGGCCAGTCATTTGTGATGTAAAAAAAAAGAGAAAAAAAAAAAAAGAGATTAAACCAGCAAGAGATGAAACCTGGTGAGCGTCAACAGGTAAATGGGAAACCAAGAGCCAAATTAAGATCACCAGGTAAGTTCTATGATCTTGATCTTGATCTTGATTTGGGAGTCACCCAGCAGATGCTGTCAGTGAAGCCTTTGGTCCGGCGTTCTCCCACACACGTAATCTGTTGGGAGAGAAGCAAAAGGGGGAAGCAAAACTAGGGATTTCTTTTTCCCCTCCTTCCTCTCTCTGCATTACATTCATACGGGGTCCCCCATCACTGAGGGGCCCCCTGCCTCTCATGCTCTCTCCTACGTGCTCTCCAAGAGTTCTCCAAGAATTCTTTTACACTCTCAATCACACGACTGTCACTCCTCCACTCAGCACACAACCCCAGCAGGTACTCCATCTCCACTCTCCTGTCTCTCATCTCTCGCCATTCTTCCACTCCGACCTCTCCTACCACTACCTCCAACATCTTTGTTCTAGCATACTCATACTGTTCACATTCCAGCATCAAGTGCTCCACGGTTTCATCCACTCCTGTCACACACATCACACACACCTTGCTGCCATCATTCTTCCATCTGTACATACGACTATTTACCTCCAGCGACTTTGTCCTGGCTCTGAAGAGTAGGTCCCCTCCATAGCCACCATCATAGAACCTATACAGGGGTAGCACTTAGATCTCAATTGGGGACCACCTGATATGATGTGTATAATTTTTTTTTTTTTTTTTTTTTTTTTTTTTTTTTTTTTTTTTCATCACAAAGGACTGACCAAGGGAAAGAAAAAAAGAAAAAAAAGATAGGTAACAAAATGCCCGCTTAGTTGCCAGTCCCTATAAAGAAGCCAGTAATTGAATACAGAAAGGTGCCTGTACAATTGAATACAGCGGGAAAACTTAACCCCTTGAGGCCGAGAACGTAATTTCCATAGTAATTTTGTTACCATTAGATGATTTTTAGTGACTATATGGAATATTTTATAGATATGTCCTGTTTAGTATCCTTGTCCACTAACTAATTTGATATATTCAGTTACTTTCCGTAATTTTATATCTCAATAACAAACAATTTTATATAGCAAAGGAAAAATCTGGGCGTGAAGGGGTTAAGAATCCTAATGCAATGCAAACAGGTGTGAGTACGGTGTGAGTACGAACCACCACCACCACCACCTCGCCTCTGTACTACCACCACCACCACTACCTCGCCTCTGTACTACCACCACCACCACTACCTTGCCTCTGTACTACCACCACCACCACTACCTCGCCTCTGTATTACCACCACCACCACTACCTTGCCTCTGTACTACCACCACCACCACTACCTCGCCTCTGTACTACCACCACCACCACTACCTCGCCTCTGTACTACCACCACCACCACTACCTCGCCTCTGTACTACCACCACCACCACTACCTTGCCTCTGTACTACCACCACCACCACTACCTTGCCTCTCACTTATATAATGTACCTAAAGAATCCAGGGGAGTAGCGGGTCGGCCTGGCACCTAAGGACTGGGGGAAGGGTCAAGGAACTGCGTGGGTGAGGCACGGGTAGGCAGGGGGAGGCAGGGTAGGCAGGGGAGGCAGGGGAAGCGTCAGGCAGCATTACTAATAAGGCTACAGTGAACAGCCTCCCCCTCTCCCCCTCCCTCTATATAAGGTAGCTCTCTTGGCACCTTTGACCACCCCTCTGATAACATCCCTCGAGCCTCCTACATGATAACAAGCCTTCTAAGCCACCCTTCCATCCCCTTCCCCCTTCACCCCTCCAGCACCCACTACTTCTATCTCACGTTACAGAGATTCTTTACATTACTAGTAAGTCATCCATGTTGTCGAGAAAATTGATATTTTGTATAAATGTACGAATATGCTATATTTTCTCGGTTATTTACAAATCAATATATTTTTTTGCTTTACGCCAAATGATAGCCCTTGATCTACTTCATATTTACTTCTCTATACATGTTGCACGTATCTGCCATAGTTTTGTAGTTATTTAAAAAAAAAGTTATTTAAAAAAAAAATCAAGGCATACCCCTTGCAAAATTTGCAATTTTTTTCGAAAAATAGATTTGCTTGAAAATTCGTTTCTAGCAGTTTTCGGGCATGCTGAACACGAATATGGAGCCAGTTTTCAGTTACAATGAATAAAAGTCCCCATTTCAGCCAATTCACAATGACATGATAATTCCAGATATTCCTTAAAAATCACAAATTAGACAAAACTTACTACAATACATAATGATACATACAATACATACAATATGATAGGCATTGCTAGATTAATCATTACTTCAATACAATGATCAGTATTAGTATTTTCAGTATTAGTAATATTATTATTAATCCCTATTTGAGCCACCCATGTGATTGTCAAAGTACTTAAAAACCTAGGAATACTATAGCAATCCTGTGGGACTTTTAATGCCCTCCTATGATTCCTGTAGGATGCGTGAAGGAGAGAAGAGGCCCGTGAGGGACTCTGAAGAATTGTATACAAAGCGAAGGATGCTTAAAAAAAATAGTTCTTCCTCCTCCCATTTCCTCTCCTCTCTTTCTTCTCCTCCTTCCTCCTCCTCCTCTCCTCCCTTCCTTGTCCCACCTCCTTCCTTCTTCTCGTCCCTCCTTCCCCTCCCCCCCATCTTCCTCCTCCCCCTCCCGCCTTCTTTCTCCGCCTATCATATTTATACGATAATTTTCATATATTAGATCACGCTGGGCAGCCGCGGCACGCATGCATGGGAGAGGTCGGACTCCCACTAGTAAGGCTAAGGATAATTCAAACTTGCTCGAATTATGGAAAGTTATTGAAAAATTTGAACTAGCCTGAAACAGGTCGAATTATCCGAAGTTTGAATTATACGGGTTCGATTTAGAGAAGGTTTACTGTATTACTACTACTATCACCACCACCACTATTACCACATTTATACTTACCCACCATCATCACTACCTCATTACGTCATCTTAGGTAACAGGGGTAAGGGAACACAAGCTTACCTGTAACACAAAAACATACAATCATTAGTGAGTCACCCTAATCACACACCCCCTCCAACAGGCACCCTAATCACCCCTCCTAACAGCCTTCACCCCCAATAAGGCTAATGACCCAAGCCAATTGCGACCTCCATTACCCGTGCCTATTAGCTTATCGTCTTAGCTATGCAAATCCCCGCGAGTGAGAGAGAAGAAAAATAGAGGTGGGCGGAGGGGGAGGGAGGAGTGTCTGATGAAATTGTGAAGAATAAGAGAGAGAGAGAGAGAGAGAGAGAGAGAGAGAGAGAGAGAGAGAGAGAGAGAGAGAGAGAGAGAGAGAGAGAGAGAGAGAGAGAGAGAGAGAGAGAGAGAGAGAAGAATGGGACGCAAGGATGAACACAGGCGGGATAAGATACTTTGATCCTATCTAGACACTTTGCAAGTACCAACGACAAGATTATTGACTATACAAAGTGCCACCACGCCAGGATGAATCTGGTGGGAACCTGGTGGGATCGAACGCAGGGACGCTGCACGCGAGCCCACACCTCTACCAACCGAGCCACCCTGACGGGTACACAGGCGGGAGGAGGAAGATAATTGCAAGAGAGGAAGAGGAGAGAGGGCACTTGTTTTGGCAATATAGAAGAGAGAGAGAGAGAGAGAGAGAGAGAGAGAGAGAGAGAGAGAGAGAGAGAGAGAGAGAGAGAGAAGAGAGAGAGGAGAGAGAGAGAGCGAGGAGAGAGAGAGAGACGAGAGAGAGAGAGAGGAGAGAGAGAGAGAGAGAGAGAGGAGAGAGAGAGAGGAGAGAGAGAGAGAGAGAGAGAGAGAGAGAGAGAGATGCTGTAAGAGAGAGAGAAAGGATACTAATGTGGTAGGAGCATTTTAATTAACTCCTGCGGGTTGATGATGGAAACAGTACAATGGAATAAAAAAGAACACGGCGTTCATGGTGGAAATTTAAAAACAAGGAAAGAAAATGAAAAAAAAAAGTGATGCAATATTGATTTTCGAAAAAGCTTCTATCCGTGAACGATGAATTTAGTACAGTAACACGTAACACGTATAAGAAAGAAAAGATAGCGGTGGTGGTGAAAGTGATAGAAGAAAAAACCAAGACAAAAACAGAGAACAGGATTCGCCAACACGCACACACGCACACGCACACAGACACAGACACAGACACAGACACAGACACACACACACACACACCACACACAGACACAGACACAGACAGACACACACAGACACAGACACACACACACACACACAGACACACACACACACAGCCCCAAACCGGTCCATCCAAAAAAATCCTTGACTTCGAAGGTAAACAAACAAATTTTTCCCTAGCTCTCGCGGCCACTATATGTATAAAACTATACCGCTGGTTTCTCTTCCGCCCTTCGGTTACCTTTCCAACGCCACGAGGGTCACTCCACCACCATGAGGAAGAGAATGAGAGGCGCCCTAAGACACGACCCCTTCCTCCTTCGCTCTCCTTCCTCCTCCTCCTCATACTTTCCTTCCCTGCCTTCACTCCTCTCACCTTCCTACTCCTAAGCCTCATACTATTTCCCTCACTCCTCTTCCTCCTTCGCTCTCCTTCCTACTCCTACTCCTCATACTCTTTCCTTCCCTCCCTTCACTCCTCTCACCTTCCTACTCCTAAGTCTCATACTATTTCCCTCACTCCTCTTCCTCCTTCGCTCTCCTTCCTACTCCTACTCCTCATACTCTTTCCTTCCCTCCCTTCACTCCTCTCACCTTCCTCGATCGCTCCTTCCTTACTTCCTTCCTACCTACATACCTTCCCACCTTCCGCAGTCCTTCTCTCAAAATTCTAAGAGGAATAAGGAAGGGAAGGGAGGAAGAGGGGAGCTAAAAGAAAAAGGGTGAAAGGAGTGGACGAGGAGTGGATGATAAAACTGAAAGGAAGGAAGAAAAGAAGGAAGGAAGGAAGGAAAGAAAGAAAGAAAGAAAGGAAGGAAAGAAAGAAAGAAAGAAAGGAAGGAAGGAAGGAGGGAAGGGAGGGAAGGAAGGAGGGAAGGAGGGAAGGGAGGGAAGGAAGGAAGGAAGGAAGGAGGGAAGGGAGGGAAGGAAGGAGGGAAGGAAGGAAGGAGGGAAGGAAGGAAGGAGGGAAGGAAGGAGGGAAGGAAGGAAGGAAGGAAGAAGGAAGGATCAAGGTAAAAAAAGAAAGATAGGAGGATATAGTACATAGTAGGGAAGGACGTAGGTAAGAGAGAAGGTAACAGAGAGAACGTAGGGCAAGAGAGGGAAGACTTAGATAAACATGATACAGATATAATAAGGCACAGGAACCACAAATCAGCCGGGATGGAAGAGGATCAGGAGGGAAGGGAAGGAAGGAAGGGGATTAAATGGGGTGAACACTGATTAGGGGGAAGGAATGAGGGGAAAGGGAAGGGGAGGAGCCTATATACGGTAGGGGTAAAATAGGGAGATTAATGGGGGAGTGAAAAGTGGAGGAAAGGGGTGGAAAAAGGGAGGAAAGGATGAGAAAAGAGGGAGAAAATTGGGAGGATGGAAAGTGACATGGGAAGGTGGGAGGAAATGGAGGAAAAGAGAGAAAGGAGGAATGGAAAAGGAAAAAATGGAGGAATATAAATTTATGTGAAGGAAGGAAAAGTTGAATGGAGACGGAAAGAAGGTTACGAATGGATGGATATAATACCATGAGAGGAAGGAAGGAAGGAAGGAAGGAAGGAAGGAAGGAAGGAAGAAGGGAGGAATACCAGGAGGGGAAGAAGGTGCGGTCTTCTTCTGTTACATCATCTTCCCTTCCACACACACGTCCTTACACTTCCTCGTTATCACCACCACCACCACTACGCAAAGACACTACCATCACCACCACCATCACCACCCAAAAGACACCTCCATCACCATTCACCACCACCACCCAAAGACACCACCAATACCACCCAAAAGACACCTCCATCACCATTCACCATGACCCAAAATCTTCACCACCACCACCCACCACAATACTATCCTCATCCTCCACAATCTTCAACGTCTTCAGGAAGATATAGATAAAGAGACACATTTCCCGCCACCACCACCAATACCACCCAAAGACCACCCACCCACCAGTCTACCACATACTATCCTCATCCTCCACAACCTTCAACGTCTTCAGGAAGATATAGATAAAGAGACACATTTCCCGCCACCTCGAGAGCCGCCGTCGCCGCCTCCTTCACCGCCGTCGGGCCGAGGGGCGAGACTGGCAACAGTTTACGGCTTCTGCGGGACGAAGGCGCCACGGCAGGACGACTTCTTGCAAGACATTCGCTTCCGTAACACAAATATCAGGATTAGGTCACTGGCAGGACGGGGCCGGGGAGGGAGGGCAAAGAGGGAGGGCAAAGGGTCGACAGGGTAGGGGATTGACAATGAGGGTTAATCTTTCGCGCTTCAGAGAAAACTCCTGCTGGCGGTGCGGTCTGCTGGCGATGTGCCCGCCGCCACCCTGGAGCCACACACTCCTCCTCTTCCTCCTCTCACGATTATATTTCAAGTCCTCCTCCTCCTCCGCCGCTCCAACCTTGCCATACCATATCTCCTTTCCCCTCCCTTCCCAGTCCCCACTCCTCCCATATAAGCATACCATCTCCCCTTTGATGGCAAACAATGGTGTGCCGCCTCGCGCGTGGCCGCAACTACCAAGTCAGCGATCTTTTCCACCACAAATCGCTCTGTCACTCCCCGGAACCAACAGCCCGCGGCAGAGTTACTACATGTAGCAGACGCGTGTGCACTGAAGGATTACTTGTGTTTCCAGGTTATAGACATGATGTAAGGTACCATCAGGTGACTGCTTTCCTGTCTTAATCCTTGTGTACGGGGCAGGGCAAGGCAGAGCACCACACCTGTCCACGCCTGCCCCTCTCCATCAGGGAAATGCTTGTTCTAATTTCGATGTTGCGCTTCCCTCCGCTGCAGCCCCCGTCATGGCTGTCTCTTCGGTGTGCAATACTCGGCCTCTGACCTTTGCTAAGAAAACACCACTTGACCTTAAATCACACACACACACACACACAACACACACACACACACACGACCAATAAACATCAAGGGCACGATGTACAACACGATGGACAGTAGCATGAGTTCATGAGTCAGTGTTGTCGCCGTGGTCACCTGGCTGTCTCACCCCCGCCACACACACGCCCACTCACCCTCCCGCCCCTCGCCGCCACCTCGTGATCTTCCACCTTCATGTTAAACTCACGACGCCTGACAAGGGACGACCACCACCTGGCAGCACAAGTCTGCGGTGGTGTGCGGGGACACCAGCCACGCCACGTCGCCTGCAAGATTCAAGCCACACCTCTAGCCCGCCCCGCCGCCGCCACTGCCTCCAGACTCGCCCACTCACCGTCGCGCTGGTCGAAGTAATCCCACTCCATGGAGGTGTCGCTCTGGTCGCCGTCCAGCTGGTTCACGTCCACCTTCAGCCGCAGCACCACATTCTTGCCCGTCACGCCAGCCTCGCCTTTGTTCTCCAGCAGGAGGCTCTGGCTCAGTTCACGGCACAGGGGAGTGAGAGCCTCCTTGAGGGGCTGGTGGTGCTTGAAGGGCAGCTCCACCAGGTCGCCCTCCACCTCTACCTGAGCCACGCCCTGCTCCAGGTGAAGGTGGTGGAGGCGCGAGGGCACGGAGGTGGTGTGGTTCCAAAGGCCGGGACACACCTGGTCGTCAATGCTTGCGACCAAGTCAGCAACGGAGAGCGCGGCGCCCGCCCGCGACGACCTGCGGCTGAGGCCAAGCGGCAACGGGTCGTCCCCCAGCAGGTCCTGGCAGCTGTAGCTGTAAGTGCGGCGGCGCCTTGAGGACCCCAGTAAATCAAGAGTGGATGGTCGCTTAGGACCTAACGGCTGAGACTTGTCGTTGCTGGAGGACAACTTGTGCAGCTCAGCGGCCACTTCGTTGGTGCTGGCCCGCAGGCACTCCCTCACCTGGCGGCTCACCTCACTCACCACTATCTCCGGCAGGCGGTGCAGGCTGTCGGCCAGGGAGTGCTGGATGGCCTCTCTGAGAAGAGTCGCGGAGAAAGGAGGCGAAGGAGCCTGCGGGGCTACCTCTGGCCCCGCCCCAGGCTCGGTGCCCTCGTCGGTAGAGAAGTAAGCGGAGTCCCGGTGGCAGTCATTCCTGTAGGCGGCGATGGAGGGGCTGCGGCCTCCCGCGTGTCGTTCTACCTGAAAGTCTTGACCGAAAAATACATTGTTCTGTGCAGGGGCGTCGACGTCCCAGGCCGAGGTGAGTAGCGCGGCGGCCTCGGCAGGACTCTGGAGGGTGGGCGTGAGGGAGTAGACGTCCTTGAAGGGCGTGGCATAAGTGTGTGTGTGACATGGTCCTGGGGAGGAGGCGTAAGGCTGCGCGTATATGGGAGACTCTCTGCCGAAACAGTGTCCGCCGCTTTCTTCCATCTCGTGTGGCGCCTTCGATAGATCTCGAGGGATGGAGATGAGGAGTGGAGACTTTCGCGGGCAGTTCCTTCTGAGAGCAATATTGCGTGTGTTTTCTGCCGCATGTCTGGAGTGACGAGTGGTTCCGGGCGACAGGAGGTGCGGAGCCTTATCATGGGATGGCGTGGGCTCATGCAACACCACCCTGGGCAAAGAACTGTGTGGTGGAGGGCCGCGTGGAGGCAGAGGGGGCAGCGGCGGCCGCAGGGAGAGGATAGGACGCGGAGACACCAACAGTTGTGGCCGCGACGACAGTGGAGATACGGGGGGATGAGGAGAGAGTAGCAGCGGCACGTGCGGCGTAGGAAGAGGTAGGGTGGAGGGGGGCCCGCAGGGAAGAATAAGAGGGGAGCAAGGTAGCGAGCGGAAACCGCGACACCTGCGCGGGTAAGGTGAGTCTTGACGCCCCTGAACCTCGCTGCTCTTCCTGTCCTCCGCTGTCATGTCCTCCGGCAGCGTGAGGAGGGTGCTGGCCTGCACGCCGCTACGCCCCTCCCGCAGCCGCGGCCATGTGAGCGGCTCCCTCCGTTCTGGTGTCTGTAGGTCCTCGCTGGGGGCCTCGCTGAGCGGCGCAGTGCTCCTCGGCCGCGGCTCCTCGTAGATGTGTTCATCAGCACTTTGCTCACGGCACCAGGAGGAACGGGAGTGGGTGGGCGTATCGGACCCATGAGACTCCTCGCGGGACAAGTCACTGGTCGAGGCATTACGGGAGGACTCCCTCGAGGAGTCAACAGAAGTGGGCTTGTCGAGGTGGTGGTGTCTGGCAGAGGCGGGGGAGCTGTCTTCGGAGCCTAGGTCCCACACCACACACAGGGAGCTGTGATCCGGGTGGCTGGGTCGCCGCTCCTCCAGGCGTGAGTCCAGTGAGTGGCCGAATCTATTAAGCAGCTGGTCGGGCTCCGGAAGTTCGTGGCTGCCGCTCAGGTAGTAGGTGGGCACGAACTTTTTGTTAAGGCGCATAGTCATGGACACAGATCGAAAGGACTTCAGGAGAAAGTTTGAGGCGCGGCGGGCAATGCCAGGACGGGAGGAGGGCGAGGCTGGAGGACTGTTGTCGTCCTGGCTGGCCGCCAGGCTCTCGGCGTCGCTGGTGGAGCTGCGATTTCGGCGACTTCGGCAGTGACGTCGCTGACGGAGATAGGCGGCAAAGTCTGCAGACTCGTCATCTGTGTCCAGCATCACCGTCTTGGAGGCCCGACGAGGGTGTGGCGGCGGCAGACCCCCGCCCTCTCGGCTACGTCCTCTGTTTCTCGCTGACCTGCTAGCCTTCTTGTCTTCATGGATCTTAGCCACCGCTTCCTTGACTATGTGGCTGCGGCGGAGCAGATCTCCTCGCCGCAAGGAGCCGCCTTCCAGCTCTCCGTCAGTGAGCGGTCTAGACTCCGGGAGGGAGAAAGATTGTAGGGTGAGAGGAGGAGGAGGGGGCAGGGACAGGGTGGGCATAGGACTCGGGGGCTCAGACTCGTCCCAAGAGCCACTGTTCACCAAGGACCGTGGTAACTCCTGGCTGCTGGTTCGCTTCCGAGGGGTGAGCGGCCGAGGCTGAGGCGGCGACCTGGGACCGCTGGACCGCCACTTTGCCGGAGTCCTACGACGCGGCTCCGTGGGCAGCGGAGACTCCTCGAGAAGAACACCACTACACACGCCGTCACCGCCACCACTGGAGTCACCCTCATGGTCCTCGCTCCTCGCCCTTCCGCCAAAGATACTACTTAGAAACCCGAGCCTGGGCATCGCGCCCCACACTCTTTTGGTCGGCGGCACACGACCCCTGATACAGATCAGCGCCCACCACCACAAGGCCACACTCGACCCTGGCCTGTGTGCGGTGCCTCAGGCGGGAAGTGGTGGGTGGTGGGCAGCGTGAGTTGTTCCTTCTTCACTGAAACAATCGGAGAGACACAAAGCGCGGTGTGAGTCACATCCAAGTCTCCACAATACTAACACTCGTCCCGCCGAGTGAGTGGCGACAGTTCTGCGGTTAAGTCCTCACGAAACCCCAGCCGAGGTATCAGGCTTCCCCGACCTTCCCCCGCCATACCGGTCCTTCTCATAACACTTCGTCCGCCGCCGCTGCTTCTTTTCCAAACCTCGGGAGACTTGGACGCAGAGGTGACACATGACATGCCCCATCAAGCCCAACGTGAAGGGTTACTGAAGGGTGCGGGGTAGCGGCGGGGACAGAGGGGCTCCACGGCAGGTGAGCGACTGAGAGTTGCTGGCGCAGGTAAAATGAGCTTTCCGCTACACTCATTGCACGTTTTGGTGTACATGCTGAACTCTCTCTCTCTCTCCTCTCTCTCTCTCTCTCTCTCTCTCTCTATAAGTCGACCCAAAACATGCACGGCACCAAGCA
>JACEEZ010024140.1:292500-297500 GCA_016584305.1 Chionoecetes opilio
ACACACCCTCCAACCACTCCCCACTACCCCCATTTATCATGTTACCCCCACTACCCCAACACAGTCCTACCCTTATTGCCTTCCCTACCCCACCCTCACCCTCTCACTACCCCTTCACTACTCCCCCTCCCCTCCCCTACCCCTTCACTGCTCCCCCTCCTCCCCCCTACCCCCCCACGCCCATCACCCCTCTCGCCGCCCTCTATGATTGACAGCACGGCGTTCAAACCATCTCCTTCCCAATCAAATGGTGCAGGGAACGAAAGGAGGATGGGAAGGGAGGGGAAAGGAAGGGAAGGGAAAAGAAATTAAAGAAATGGGAGGGGAATTGAGACTTAATCAGATGGAAGGATGAAAGGAAGGAGGGAAGGAAAGGGAAAAGGAGGAAAATAAAACAAATGGGAGAATGAACTTAAATGAGGAATGGGACAGATGGAAAAGGAAAGGGAAAGGGAAAAAATGGGAGGGGAAGAGAAAGTCAAATCAGGAATGGAAAGGATTAAAAAAGTGATGGGAAAGGAAAGGAAAGGAGACAAGAGGAAGAAAAGTAAAGAAAAAGAAGTGGAAGGGGAAGACAAAGTTGAATCACGAATGGAAAGGATGGAAAAGGAAGGGAAGGGAAGGGAAAGGAGTAAAAAAAGAAAGCATGTTATAAAAAAAAAATAGGAGGGGAAGAGAAAGTTAAATATGGAATGGGAAGAAAGGAAGAGGAAGGAAAAGGAGCAAATGAGAATGGAAAAACAGTGCAAGTAAAAAAAGAAAAATGGAAGAGAAAAAAAGTAAATGAAGAATGGAAAGGATGGAAGGAGGGAAAAAAGAATAAGAGCATAAAAATAAAAAACAGGGGATGAAAGAAAAAAAATAAGAAAGGGAATGGGAAAAAATGTAGAAGAAGGAAGGGAAATAGAAGAAGGAAGGAAGTAGAGAAGGGAAGGAAAGTAGGGGGAAAGAACGTAGAAGAAGGGAGGAAAGAAAAGGGAAAGATAGAAAAGGGAAGGGAAGAAAGAAAGAAGTAGAGAAGGAAAAAAGTGAGAAGGAAAGAATGAGAAGAAGGTAAGAAAGTAGAAGAAGGAAAGAAGTAGAAGGGAAAGAAGTAGAAGATGGAAGGAAAGAGAAGGGAAGGAAGTAAAAGGGAAGGAATAAAGAAAGAAAAAGAAGGGAAAGAAAGTAAAAGGAATCAAGAAGAAGAAAGAAGGGAAAAGAATGTAGAATGAAAGGGAAAGTGGAAGTAAAAAGGGAAGAAAAAGTAGAGAAGGGAAAGAATTGAAGTGAAAGAAGTAATGAAAGGAATGGAAAAAAGAGAATAGGAGAAGTAGAGAATGAAAGAAGTAGAAGAAGGAAGGAAAGTAGAAGGAAAAAGAAATAGAAGGGAAAAGAATGTAGAAGAAGGGAAGGGAAAGTAGAAGAAGGGAAAAGAAAGTAGAAGAAGGGAAGGGAAAGTAGAAGGGAAAAGAATGTAGAAGAAGGGAAGGGAAAGTAGAAGAAGGGAAAATAATGTAGAAGAAGGGAAGGGAAAGTAGAAGAAGGGAAAAGAAAGTAGAAGAAGGGAAGAAGTAGAAGAAGGGAAGGGAAAGTAGAAGGGAAAAGAATTAGAAGGAAGGGAAATGTAGAGAAGGAAAAGAAAGGGAAAAGAATGTAGAAAGAATGTAGAAGGGAAAGATGTAGAAGAAGGGAAGGAAAGTAGAAGAAGGGAAGGGAAAGTAGAAGAAGGGAAAAGAAAGTAGAAGGGAAAAGAATGTAGAAGAAGGGAAGGAAAGACAAATATGGGAGGGGGAGAGAAAGCTATATCAGGAATGGAAAAGATGAAAATAAGGAAAGGAAGGAAGCAAAAGGAAGAAGGAAGCGAAGGAAGAAAAGGAAAGGAAGCAAATAAGGAATGAGAAAACAGCGATAGTTTACTGGTTTCTTATACAGACATCTATTCTTATTTCATCCTCCACGCCCCTAGCCCAACCCCCCCCCCCCCCCGCAGGATAGGGAGTTAGGGCGTGAGTCGACCGTGAAGGAGGGGGCGTGAGGAGATGAGTCAGTCCGTCTGTGGTGGTGAGTCAGCCGCTAGACTCACGGATGAATGAACTGAGTCGCCTCATGTCCTAAGAATTGTTTCCGGCCCATATGAAGAGAGAGAGAGAGAGGAGAGAGAGAGAGAGAGAGAGAGAGAGAGAGAGAGAGAGGAGAGAGAGGAGAGAGAGAGGTGATGAATAGAAACATATGTGGTGGTATAGTAGTTAGATATAGTAGTAGTAGTATAGTAGTAAAGAAGAGAGTAGGAAAGACGCAAAGTTGTAGGGATATTGATAGAGAAAGGAATAAAGAAGAATAGGGGAGTGAGAAAGAAGGGAAGATGAAGGGAAGGGAAGGAAGTGGGAAGGGAAGGGAGGAAGGGAAGAGGGAGGGAAGGGAAGGGCAGGGAAGAGGGAGGGGAGGGAAGGGAAGGGAAGGGAAGGGAAGGGAAGGGGAGGGAAGGGCAGGGAAGGGATGAGGGGCATTACGTCATTGTCCTTTAAGTCAGCTGACGACGATGTGTGGTGTTGTGTGTGTGTGTGTGTGTGTGTGTTGTGTGTGTGTGTGTGTGTGTGTGTGTGTGTGTGTGTGTGTGGTGTGTTGTGTGTGTGTGTGGTGTGTGTGTGTTCTCATCCTTTCCTCACACCTTTTAACTCTCTCTCCTCTCTCTCTCTCTCTCTCTCGTCCTCTCTCCTTCTACTTCTCTCCTTCTTCCTTCCGTACTTATTGCGGCAGAAGTAGCATAGAGAGACGAGCAGAGAGAGAGAGTAGGCGGAAGAGAGAGAGAGAGAGAGAGAGAGAGAGAGAGAGAGAGAGAGAGAGAGAAGAGAGAGAGAGAGAGAGAGAGAGAGAGAGTCTGAGTCCCCATCATATCATTTCCCGGCACTTCCAACCCCCTCCCATCAGCCACCCCCAACTACCCTCCAACTATAGTGCCACTCCACTAATCACCCCAACATCCCATTCCACACAACCCCATCCATTTGCTTCCACAACCTTCCCTTACACCCTATCCCTCTTCCACTAAATACAAACATCTCCCCATCCTCCACCCCCAACTCCCTTCCCCCCCTCCTCCACCCCCAACTCCCTTCCCCTCCTCCTCCACCCCCAACTCCCTTCCCCTCCTCCTCCACCCCCAACTCCCTTCCCTCTCCTCCCACCCCCAACTCCCTTCCCCTCCTCCTCCACCCCCAACTCCTTCCCCTCTCCTCCACCCCCAACTCCCTTCCCCTCCTCCTCCCAACCCCCAACTCTCTTCCCCTCCTCCCCCCTCCACCCCAACTCCCTTTCCCCTCCTCCTCCACCCCCAATCTCCCTTCCCCCCTCCTCCACCCTCAACTCCCTTCCCCTCTCCTCCTCCACCACAACTCCCTTCCCCTCCTTCCCTCCACCCCACTTTGCCCTTCCCCCCTCCTCACCCCCACTCCCTTTCCTCCTACCGAACCCTTTCCCCCTCCTCCACCCCCACTCCTTCCCCTCCTCCCCGCCCCAACTCCTTCCCTCTCCTCCACCCCACTCACCCCCTCTCGCCACGCCCCAACTCCTTCCCCTCCCCGCCACCCCCAACTCCCTACCCCCTCCCCACCAGACTCCTTCCCTCCCCACCCACTATTTTCCCTCCTCCCCACCCCCAACTGCTTCCTCCTCGCTCCACCCAAACCCCCTTCCTATCCACTTCTCACCCTCCACCAACTACTCAATTCTACACCCCCCCCTCTTCCCTTTCCACCGCCCAATTCCCTACCTCCTCCTCTCACCCCAACTCTCTTCCCCTCCTCCTCCCAAAATTTTACTACTCCTTCCCACTCCCTTCCATCCTCCTTCCACCCCCAATCTCCCTCCCCTCCTCCACTCACTCCCTTCCTCCTCTCCTCCACCCCAACTCCTTCCCCTCCTCCTCCACCCCAACTCCTTCCCCCCCCTCCACCAAACTCTCCTTCACTTCTCCTCCTCACCCCGTCTAACTCCCTTTTCCCCTCCTCCTTCCCTCCACTCCTTCCCCCCTCCTCCCCTACAACCCCAACTCTCTTCCCCTCCTCCTCCACCCCAACTCCCTTCCCTCCTCCTCCACCCCTACTCCCTTCCTCCTCCTCCAACCAACTCCTTCCCCCTCCTCCCCGTCACCTCCCATTTCTTCCCTTCCCCTTTCCTTCCTACACCCCCAAAAGCCTCCACTCCAACCACTCCTTCCCTCCCCTCCCCCCAACTCTCTTCCCTCTCTCCCACCCCAATTTTCCTCCTCCACCCCAACTCCTTCCCCCTCCTCCACCCCCAATCTTCCCTTCCACCACCTTCTCCTGCCACCCCAACTCCTCTCCTCCTCAACAACTGCTCTCCTCCCCTCCACTACTGCTCCCCCTCTCCACCAACTCCTTCGCCTTCCACCACATTCGCCCCTCCACCCATCCTCCCCACGTCCCTTATTAATTTGGGAAGAGAAGAATTTTTTGGGAAAGGGGGGGAGGGGGGAAGAGGAGTGAGGGAGGGGGAGGAGGGGGGAATGGGGGGAGAAGGGGGGGGTGAGGGGAGTAAGGATTTAGGAGGGGAAAAGGGGGGGGGAGAAGAAGGGAAAAAGAGGAGAAAAGAGAGAAGAGAAAGGAAGAGAAAAGAGAAGGGGAGAGAGAGAGAGAGAGAGAGAGGAGAGGAGAGAGAGAGAGAAAGGAGAGAGAATCATCAGATCAATCAAAAAATTTATTGTGAATAATGTACACATTAACTAAAACATTTAATTTGGGTACAAAAAAGACAAGGGCGCACCCCTTTGCCCACCCCCTATTCAGGGTTTCATAGAAGGATTTCCTGATTTGAAGTTTTTGATATAAAATTTTTTAATTACATTTTGATATGCTATAAAGTTTTTGTTTGTTACATTATATTTTTTATTTTTTTTTTTAGTCCTTTAGAAAATTGGCAAAATTTTGGGGGACCCATTTTTGACTTGGATAAGGTTACAAAAGGTGTAGATAAAATGCAGCAGCCCAGCATAGGGGGCA
>JACEEZ010024140.1:305000-330000 GCA_016584305.1 Chionoecetes opilio
CTCTTTTCAGTCTTTACAGTCTTATTACTCTTTCAGTCTTTTACAGTCTTATTACTCTTCTCAGTCTTTTACAGTCTTATTACTCTTTTCAGTCTTTTACAGTCTTATTACTCTTTTCAGTCTTTTACAGTCTTATTACTCTTTTCAGTCTTTTACAGTCTTATTACTTTTTCGGTCTTTTACAGTCTTATTACTTTTTCGGTCTTTTAGTCTTATTACTCTCTCAGTCTTTTACAGGTCCTTATTACTTTTCGGTCTTTAGTCTTATTACTCTTTTCAGTTCTTTACAGCTTATCTCTTTCAGTCTTATTACTCTTTCAGTCTTTTACAGTCTTATTACTCTTTTCAGTCTTTACAGTCTTATCCTACTCTTTCAGTCTTTACAGTCTTTTACCCTTTTCAGTCTTTTACAGTCTTATTACCCTTTTCAGTCTTTTACAGTCTTATTATCTTTCCAGTCTTTTACGTCTATTACTCTTTCAGTCTTTACATCTTTTATTCTTCACAGTCTTTTAATCTTCCAGTCTTTTACAGTCTTATTACTCTTCGTCTTTTACAGTCTTATTCACTCTTTTCAGATCTTTTAGTCTTATTACTCTTTTCAGTCTTTTACATCTTATACTCTTTTCAGTCCTTTTACAGTCTTATTACTCTTTTCATCTTTTACAGTCTTATTACTCTTTTCATCTTTACAGTCTTATTACTCTTTTAGTCTTACAGTCTATTACTCTTTCAGTCTTTTACCAGTTACTCTTCTCAGTCCTTTACAGCTTATTACTCTTTTCAGTCTTTTACAGTCTTATTACTCTTTTCAGTCTTACAGTCTATTACCTTTTCAGTCTTAGTCTATACTCTTTTCATCTTTACACCTTATTACTCTTTTCATCTTTACAGTCTTATTACCTTTTCAGTCTTTATCTTATTACTCTTTCAGTCTTTTACAGTCTATACTCTTTTCATCTTAACGTCTTATTACTCTTTTCAGTCTTTTACAGTCTTATTACTCTTTTCAGTCTTTTACAGTCTTATTACTCTGTGTCTCATTCCTCTGTCCTCCCTGGCCTAATATTCTCCCAAGACTTCCATTAACTCCTGTAGAAGTTCTTAACGAAGGCCTCTCCTCCACTCCTACTTCTCCTCTTCTTTGTTTCTCCCCACCTACTCCACTTACACTACTCCTAACGCTATCTCTTCCACTTCCACTTCCTCCTCATCCACTAGGCTACCCTCTCCTATCTTATCGTACTCTTCTTCTTCTTCTTCTTCTTTTCTTCTTCTTCTTCTTCTTCTTCTTCTTCTTCTTCTTCTTCTTCTTCCTCTTCCTCTTCCTTTTCAACCAGCAACACTGTCTCTCCTCCTTCAACAGTATCACCATAAATAGCTCCTCTTCCTTCCCTCCTCCTCCTCCTCGTCCGCCAGCCAGCCATCCGCAGCCCTCCACCAATCGATAGATTCGTCCACAAAAGGCACACACACACACACACACACACACACACACACACACACACACACACACACACACACACACACACACACACACACACACATACACATACACACACACACACACACACACGTCGTTCTAAGAAAAGGTGTAACGACGTCGACGAAGTAAAGCATATTTGTCATGCAGACCAGATTGTCACACACACACACACACACACACACACACACACACCACACACACACACACACACACAACACACACACACACACACATTACTCCAATCATACACACAGAATGTTTCTCCGATTGTCGGTTGGTATGTGTGTGGTGTGTGTGTGTGTGTGTGTGTGTGTGTGTGTGTGTGTGTGTGTGTGTGTGTGTGTGTGTGTGTGTGTGTTGTGTGTGTGGTGCGTGCAGTGGCTGGCAAGGATGTGTATTAGGTTGACTATTCTGTGTGTATAGGGATGTGGGTCACTGAGACCATGCACACACACGAACACACGAACACGCACACACACACACATAGTGATTAACTCCCATAATCATTGGAGGGTTGGCAGGCAGGAAGGCCGAAACCTGTGGCCATATTACCTCACACACACACACACACACACACACACACACACACACACACACACACACACACACACAGAACCTTTCTCCAAAAACCTTATGTATCTTTAATCAGTGGAGAACATGAGTCACCTCTCTCTCTCTCTCTCTCTCTCTCTCTCTTCTCTCTCTCTCTCTCTCTCCTCTCTCTCGTGACCTTCAGCACGTTCGCAGCATCGTTCGTTGAGGAGAAATTGATTAACTTTTTTTGCATCATTTTAAATATTTTCTATTGCACAAGTACTAACATCATTAGTAGTAGTAGTAGTAGTAGTGTAGTAGTAGTATAGTAGAAGTAGTAGACTAGTAATAGTAGTAGTAGTAGTGTAGTAGTAGTAGTTACAATGATGTGTCTCTTCTGCATAACGCTGAGTAGTATACATAAATTATAAGTCCATACATACATACATACATACACAACATACATACATACATACATGCATACATAAACACATACATGCATACATAAACACATACATGCATACATAAACGCATACTCCTATTGCATTAAGTATGACTAAGTGGCGTGACAGGTAAGGAATAAGTGAATGTCATTATGATAGATGGAGTCATAAGGGCGGTATGTATAGGTAAGTCATAAGAAAGAATGTAAGGTGTAATGGTATTAAGGGAGTAACTGGTATAATGGTTTTAATGGTAATGGTTAGAAAATCTAAATTGGGAATACGGAAATGGGTGAATACTGGTGGAATGGTGAGTTAAGGTAGAGTGGGGTAATTAGGTATGAATGGGGTGTTAGTTAATGGTATAATGGGGTATTTTAATGGTAGAATGAGGTGAATTACTGGTATAATGGGGTGTTTTAATGGTAGAATGGGGTTAGTTAATGGTATAATGGGGTGAATTACTGGTAAATTGGGGTGAATTACTGGTAGAATGGGGTGAATTAATGGTAGAATGGGGTGAGTTAATGGTAGAATGGGGGTGAATTAATGGTATAATGGGGTGTTATAATGGTAGAATGGGGTGAATTAATGGTAGAATGGGGTGAGTTAATGGTAGAATGGGGTGAGTTAATGGTAGAATGGGGTGAGTTACTGATAGAATGGGGTGAGTTAATGGCAGAATGGGGTGAGTTAATGGTAGAATGGGGTGAATTAATGATAGAATGGGGGAGTTAACTGATAGAATGGGGTGAGTTAATGGTAGAATGGGGTGAGTTAATGATAGAATGGGGTGAGTTAATGGTAGAATGGGGTGAGTTAATGGTAGAATGGGGTGAGTTAATGGTAGAATGGGGTGAATTACTGATAGAATGGGGTGAGTTAATGATAGAATGGGGTGAGTTAATGGTAGAATGGGGTGAGTTAATGGTAGAATGGGGTGAATTACTGATAGAATGGGGTGAGTCAATGGTAGAATGGGGTGAGTTAATGGTAGAATGGGGTGAGTTAATGGTAGAATGGGGTGAATTACTGATAGAATGGGGTGAGTTAATGGTAGAATGGGGTGGTTTAATGGTAGAATGGGGTGAGTTAATGGTAGAATGGGGTGAGTTAATGGTAGAATGGGGTGAATTACTGATAGAATGGGGTGAGTTAATGGTAGAATGGGGTGAATTACTGATAGAATGGGGTGAGTTAATGGTAGAATGGGGTGAGTTACTGATAGAATGGGGTGAGTTAATGGTCGAATATAGGGAGGGAAAAATGGGGAAAGGGAAATGTATGAGGAAGGGGTGAGGGAGACTAGGTAAAATAGTGTAAGGGAAATGGATGGGATGAAGAGGAGGGGGGTGAGTGAAGGGATGGACGGATGGGAGGGTAAGGGCTGCAGACAGATGGTGAAGGAGGGAGAGGGGAGGAAGGGAGGGGAGGATAGGGGAGGAAAGTTAAACACAAGCCGTACAAATCCCTTCACTTCCTCCCCCGCTGCACACACACACACACACACACACACACACACACACACACACACACACACATACATAACTATAGAGAGAGGGAGAATAACTAGCATGACTAACACAAAATGACTACACCTTTTCACTCAAATAAAAACAACTGAACTTCAAATTAAAACAAGCGAATCTCAAATAAAAACAACTGAAGTTTAAATAAAAACAACTGAACTTCAAATTAAAACAACTGAACTTCAAATTAAAACAAGTGAATCTCAAATAAAAACAACTGAAGTTTAAATAAAAACAACTGAACTTCAAATTAAAACAACTGAACTTCAAATTAAAACAAGTGAATATCAAATTAAAACAACTGAAGTTTAAATAAAAACAACTCAACTTCAAATTAAAATAACTGAACTTCAAATTAAAAGAATTGAATTTCAAATTAAAAGAAAAAATTCATCTATTATATTTTGAAATTCATTTGTTTTATTTTGAAGTTTGTTGTTCTAATTTGAGAGTGAAAAGGTGTATTATGAAAACCCCCAGAAAAGTAACATATTTCTTCCTGCAAACTTTTTCTTATCTTTACCAGAGTGCTGCCAGCAAAGGGAAGGGAGGGAAAAAATTATTTATGAAAAGATATACCATTCTTTTAACTATTTTTACACAGCATACTACATAGATAAAGCAACACAGGATGAAGTAACGCATAGCTATTCCGTGTATGTTAGTACACACACTGTAGTTATACAATAAAAAAAAGTTACATTTTTGGCACTCAAATTATTTTGGCACTCAAACATTTTTCCTAAAAAAATATTAGTGCCCAAAAAATGTTAATGCCAAAATATTTTGCCAACAGTTTTTGAGTGGCAAAAAAAAATTGAGTGCCAAAAAATTTGGAGTGCCAAAAATTTATGTTCCAAAAATTTGTGCCAAAAATGTTGAGTACTAATATTTTTTGAGTGCCAAAAATGTAACTTGTTTTCTTTTGTATAACTACAGTATACACGGAATAGCTATACGTTACTTCATCCTGTGTTGCTTTATCTATGTAGTATGTTGTGTAAAAATATTTAAAAGAATGGCATATCTTTTCATAAAAAAAAAATTCCCTCTCTTCCCTTTGCTGGCAGCACTCTGGTAAAGATAAGAAAAAGTTTGCAGGAAGAAATATGTTACTTTTCTGGGGGTTTCATAATACATCTTTTCACTCTCAAATTAGAACAACAGAACTTCAAAATAAAACAAATGAATTTCAAAATATAATAGATGAATATTCTTTTAATTTGAAATTCAATTTTTTTAAATTTGAAGTTCAGTTATTTTAATTTGAAATTCAGTTATTTTATTTAAACTTCAGTTGTTTTAATATAAACTTCAGTTGTTTTAATTTAAACTTCAGTTGTTTTAATTCAAACTTCACTTGTTTAAATTTGAGATTCACTTGTTTAAATTTGAAGTTCAGTTGTTTTAATTTAAACTTCAGTTGTTTTAATTTAAATTCACTTGTTTAAATTTGAGATTCACTTGTTCAAATTTGAAGTTCAGTTGTTTTAATTTGAAGTTCTGTTGTTCTAATTTGAGAGTGAAAAGGTGTAGTAATATCTCTCTCTCTCTCTCTCTCACACACGAACACTCACCATTAGTTTGGGCGGGCGCGGCATCATGGTGGGCGGGCTCCATGGGTGGGTGTGGGTGGGGGTGGGCTGGGGAAGGGGTTTGAGCCACGGGGGGCATGATCCTCCCTCACGCCACTTGGTAAAGCTAACTCTCGCTAGCCTCACAAGTGGCTCGCTCTATCTCTAACTCTATTTTCTTTATTTTCTCTCTTCTCACTTTATTTATTTGTCTTATTACACTCCAGCGTGGATTTTGTTCACTTGTTTGTTTTCTTGTATTATTTTGTTGTTGTTTCTGTCTATTTTGTTCAATAATTTAGTAGTTTCTCTTATTTTCTAATTACATAAGGCACTAAAGACCTGTTGGTAATAACATTTGTAATTTTTTGGCTTAACCCACTCATCCTCGTCATCATCATCATCACCGCGTCCTTCATTCCTCAGTGACGCCCTTCAGTAGTGGTTTACATTCCTCCGTCCCATCATCACCACCCCATCAGCACTTCTTCCTTCCCATCCTCTCCCTCCCTTCCCTCCCTTGTACCGTTGTTGCTTTTCTCTTCTTTCCTCCCGTTCTCATTACTACTCTCTCTCTCTCCGTCTCTCTAGTCTCTACACGCCATCTCCTCCTCTCCTCCTCTACTTTCCTATCCTTTCTCTCTTATTATCTAGTTAGTGTAGCGTAGTTAAATCAAACAGCCATGTAAGGACCTCATAGTCTGTTGCTGTTTGTGACTTCCTCTTCCTCCTCCTGCTTCTCACACCTCCCACACAACAACAACTACAAGTCACTACGTAAGATTCCTCAGGTGCAAGGGGAGACTTCCGGCGCCGCGGTACAAAATGTGGTTAGTTGAGCGGCTGAGCGACAGGTGCAGCGGTGCGAAGACGGTAGCGGGGTGGGGGGACGATAGCGGAGGTAGCGGAGGGGGGAGCCAGGTGAAGGAAGGTATGGATGGGAGCAAAGCGAAAAGGAGGTGACTATGCAAGTTGTGTAAGGCGACGGAGGGAAAGGGAGGGAAGGATGGAAGGTTTGTTGTTGTGGTTAGTCATACGAGGAAAGGAAAACATCTTACATTAGAGGTTGTTATTGTTGTTTTTCTTGTTGTGTTGTTGTTGTTCAAGGAGGAAAAGAAGACATTTCTCTGTATATAATCATGGTTATTGTTGTTCTATCAATGCCAGCTGCCATCCATCACACACCTCAACTGCGTGTGTGTGGGGGGGGAAGGACGGGGAAGTCAGAGCGAGTCTTGCTTGGTCTTGCCATGCAGGGTGCGGGTAGGTCACTGTGTCACTGCCCGTATACAGTAACGAATACATGCAACGCCCCCTTCCCCTCTCCTCCCCGTCACTCGTATAAGGAGTCTTGTGTTCTCTCCTGCACCGCCCTAGATGAGGTGGCGGTGCACTGCTTGTCTTTCCTCCCGCTGGTGTGACGCGCCGCCCGCCTGCTGTGCTCATGACCTCGGCGTGTTGGCACCTCAAACACGTCCCTCGGGTGCCTGACATGCATGCCTCGCCCGCCTCCCGGCTCTCGCTGCGCCTCGGTGGGAGCGCTGTACTCAAATCGAGGGTGTTGTGCCCTTGAGCGTTGTGTTGTGGTCGTGTGTGGTGAGCAAGGCGGGGATGTCTGGGGAGGGAGCCAGGGAGGAGGAATACCTTGTCAAACCACCCAGCCAGCCTTCAGCCTCCATTCATCTCTCTTCGGAAGACACTCTCACGCCGCCCCTTGCCCGCTCCCACACTCTGCCGGGGTCACGCCCCTCGAGCGCCGGCGCGGGAAGGTGACCTCGGCCTCCCCGGCGTCCTAGCGTTCTGCGGGCCGCCGCCGCGGGGAAAGGCAGTTCGCCGCTACCCGGAAGCCTCGCTGGATGAATGGTCGGCCTGGACGTCAGCGAGGCGAGACCAGGTAATTACGGGCAGGTGGGGACGATCCAGCGGACGATGACCAGCCAGCGTCGCCCTCCCAGTCCCACCAGCGAGGCTCCGCCACTCACTCCCCGGCAGACACACAAGGCGGGGATGGGGAATGTTGTCGCCACCGCTGCCGGGTTGTGCATCAACCCCTAGACGTCCTTGACGGCAACACGACGCCGCTGCTGCCACAGGCCGGCGACTGCATCCCTCCACCTCCTTCCTCCCCTCAAGACACACTGTCCGGGCACCGGGGTCTCCATTGTCCCGCAAGGACGGGCAGCATCCAAGGGTGTGGTGACAACACTGCACCAGCCGGAGGAAGGGTCTCGCCCTGCACTGACACCGGACGCACCGTGCACGGCATTAGACATACGAGCCGCCGCAGGCAACGATAGGTATTGAACAGGTAGAATGCCCCTCACCAGGCCTGAGCCACAGCACATGACAAGGTCGACAAGGCATCGGCAGGCACGGCGACACCCTCTGACATGAACCTGTGTGTGTAGGGCAGCAGGCATCACGTGTCCTGAACCGTGCATGGGAGGGGACCCGCGTCACGCCCCTCACCTGCATGACATGACCCCTCCACGCCCCTCCACCCTGCGGCAAACAGGCGGGGCTGGGACACCGCGGCCGTCTTGTCGCTGCAAAACACGGCTCCACAACGCCTTGCTGAGAAACATGTTATCCCTGCGGTGCCTTCCCAGAGGAGGGAGGCTGCGGGAAGGGCGGAGGCAGGACTGCATCATGAGTCACGAGGCGGGGAGGGAAAGGAAGGAGGGAGGGAGCAGCTGCGGCCCTGAAAACACCACCACCACCACCACCACCGTCTACATCACCATCCGAATGACACAACTTTCTCCCTCTTTCCTCCTCCTTCCTCTCCTCGCCTCGGGGTGCCACGTCCAAGGCTCAGCGTGACGCGGCCTCTCACGTTATCTCCACCCACGTAGCCCACGCCAGCATCCCTTAACCACCCCCACACATACCCTGACCTATCCCAGCCTCACCCTATCACCCCTAACCTTGCTGCTCCCCTTTACCTACCCTTATCTACCCTTTCTTCTACCCTTTTCTACCCATCCTCAACCGCCTTTTGTCCTCTCCCCGTGTCCTTACCTTCCCATCCCTTGCTACTCTTTCACCCCCACACACCCTCTTCACCTCCCCCCCCTGCCCCGCCTCTTCCTGCCTTCTCCCCTGTGGACAAGTTGGGTCCGGAAGCCCTGAAGGTGTGTGTGTGTGTGTGTGTGTGTGTGTGTGTGTGGTGTGTGTGTGTGTGTGTGTGTGTGTGTGTGTGTGTGTGTGTGTGTGTGTGTGTGTGTGTGTGTTGTGTGTGTGTGTGTGCGTGGTGCGTGCGTGCGTGTCGTGCGTGCTGTGCGTGCGTGCGAGTGCGTGCGTGCGTGCGTGGTGGTTGTGGTGTGTGTGTGTGTGTGTGTGTGTGTGTGTGTGTGTGTGTGTGTGTGTGTGTGTGTTGGTGTGTGACAAAATGGCAGCATAATAGATAAGTCCAGGTTAGCCTCGTAATTAAGCCACAGCAGTCCTTTCAGCATCACACACAACACACACCACACAACACACACCACACACACATACACATACACAACACAACACACACACATACACATACACACACCACACACATACACATACACAACACACACACACACACACACACACACACACAAACTTGTTACATTAATAAAAAAAAGTCATTGGTAAAAAGATAAGGAAGGAGAAATTGATGATAATGATGGAGAGGAGAGAATAAGAAAGCAAGGCAAAAGTAATCCAGGAAAAAAACTTGCTTTTCCCTCCCTCGCTTCCACCCACCACCACAACCACTTGATTGCCTCCACCACCACAATCCCTACCACAACACCACAGAAACTCTAACATCAACCACACTCCATCAACCATCCACAACCTTCCATCGCAACCATATTGATAGAGAGAGAGAGAGAGAGAGCGAGAGAGAGAGAGAGAGAGAGAGAGAGAGAGAGAGAGAGAGAGAGAGAGAGAGAGAGAGAGAGAGAGAGAGAGAGAGAGAGAGAGAGAGAGAGAGAGGAGAGAGAGAGAGAGAGAGAGAGAGAGAGACTAATTAGAAGAGCAATATGCAAGAACACGTTACGAAGATGATAAGGATGAGTGATGAAAGTGGAAAGGATAAGAAGAGGAAGAGGAGGAAGAGGAGGAAGAGGAGAAGAGGAAGAAGAGGAAGAGGAGGAAGAGAAGAGGAAGAGACATAAGTCATGAGGTGAACAAGTGTTGGCAGAGTGGGAAGAGACATCCATTTCACCTCCTTCCTTCCTCCTCCTTCTCCTCTTCCTCCTCCTCCTCCTACTATAGCTCTTCAGGGGGTTGTCAAGCCCTTTAACTCTTCCCAGGGCACCTCTATTACTGCAGGAGGAGGAGGAAGAGGAAGAGGAAGAGGAGGAGGAGAGGAGGAGAGGAGGAGGAGGAGGAGGAGGAGGAGGAGGAGGAGGAGGAGGAGGAGGAGGAGGAGAAGCCTGGTATGAGTAAGGGTGTGGCCTTTGGAGAGAAGAGAGAGAGAGAGAGAGAGAGAGAGAGAGAGAGAGAGAGAGAGAGAGAGAGAGAGAGAGAGAGAGCTGGGAAAAATAAGCCGTTCTTCACCCTTTAAACACTCCTCTCTCTCTCTCTCTCTCTCTCTCTCTCTCTCTCTCTCTCTCTCTCTTCTCTCTACTCTTTCCACTTAATCTCCTCCACCTTTCGCTTCCTTCCACAGAAAAAATAATAAACAAGAAAAACGGACTTCCTTGTCATCTCCTCAAAGCAACAAGAAACCTCCTCCTCCTCCTCCTCTCTTCTCCTTCTCCTCCTCTTCTCTCTCTTCTTCTCTTCTTCTTCTTCTTCTTCTTCTTCTTCTTCTTCTTCCTCCTTCTCCTCTTCGTCATCTTCAAATTCACCGTCAGTCACCTTCATGCGTTCGTTCATCACCGCTACACACACACGCACACACACACACACCGCACGATGGTCAGGTTGATAACGTGACGGGCTCCCATTCTGTGGGTAGGCGGTTCGAATCCTCGTGCTCCCGGGGATTTTTCACTGACAAATTCGGGCGGTTACTGTCCCCCTGGAGCAAGGGGATGGGTGTGTGTGGTGTGTGAGGTTCCAGCATTCCCCAAAGATCGGTAATAATGAGCTCCAAGCTCGCACTGAGAGGGTGAAAACTGGCGATCGCGAGCCAGTTCGCGTGGACAAGACCATGGGTGAATAAAACACACACACGCACGCACGCGCGCGCGCGCACACGCACACGCACACACACACACACGTCTGTTTGGTCTGTTTACTATCAAGTTCTTAATATTTTGTCTTTCTTCTCCATTCCTCTCATTTCTGTTCCTCTTCCATCTTCTTTTATTATTATTTTTCGTTTTTCGTGCCGTTTGTCACCGCTTCTGTGTGTGTGTGTGTGTGTGTGTGTGTGTGTGTGTGTGTGTGTGTGTGTGTGTGTGTGTGTGTGTGTGTGTGTGTGTGTGTGTGTGTGTGTGTGTGTCTTATTTCACCTGCCACTCTAATCATGTTTATCCACTTTTCACATTCCTTAAGCATTCCTTCTCTCTCTCTCTCTCTCTCTCTCTCTCTCTCTCTCTCTCCTCTCATAACTCTCTGTACACAATATAAACTAGTTTCACACATATCTGAGCTTTATAAACCGTAAAAATATCTTCGTGTGTGTGTCTGTGTGTGTGTGTGTGTGTGTGTGTGTGTGTGTGTGTGTGTGTGTGTGTGTGTGTGTGTGTGTGTGTGTGTGTGTGTGTGGGGTGCGTGCGTGTGTGTGTGTGTTGGTCGTGCACCAAATATCAGTAGTTCAGGATTTTGGGAGCTGATTTGGATGGAGATTAACTCTCCTCCACTGCCGTTAATCCACGTCCTCTTGGACCTTTAAAACCTCGTGTGTCACCGCCCCGCGTCCTTTTTGTTATTTTGTTCCTTCCTCCATTCGTCGATCTCGTGTTCGCCCCCCCAGGGTTATATTGTTGTTATGTGTGTTTTTTTTGTGTTGTTGCTTTGTTTTTTTTGTTTTGTTGGCTGACCACCACAATACAGTACGTCAGGATTTTGGAGATGAATTATGGAGACGATTAACCTCCTCCTCCACATTGCCGTTACATCCACGTCCTCTTGACCCCTTTAAAAACTTCCACCTCCACCTCCACCTCCACACCATCCTTTCCACATTAAGTTATTTTTCCTTACCTCCACTATCCTCACTCATACACTCTCTCCACCCTCACACTCTCCTAATACCCCTCTCCTTTCTCCACTCATTCTCCCGTCTTCCACATCATCATCTTCTTCTTCTTCTCCTCCTCCTCCTCCAGACACTCATTTTTTATTTTCTTCTTCTTCAAGTCACAAACATAAAAAGAAGTGAGGTTAGTATGAAAGGTAAGAGACATTCACGGTGATGGAAGAAAACGAGAGAGAGAGAGAGAGAGAGAGAGAGAGAGAGAGAGAGAGAGAGAGAGAGAGAGAGAGAGAGGAGAAGAGAGAGAGAGACGAGAGAGATCGCAAGAAGAATCAGCTTGAAAGATGATGTGAAGAACAGGACAAGGGTTGACAAGGGCAAGTGGAGGAGGAAGAGGAGGAGGAGGATTACATAGGATTACAAAGGAATAACAGACACCAGGAGACCTATTGGTCCATAGCGAGGGTATCTGCTGAAACTACATACTACTAACTATCAACTACTTGTAAGAAAACAGTTGGAAAATTATACCATGTCCCTAAAGAAGATAAGAACATGGATATTTCGTAATGCAAAAAGATAGGGTATGAAATATACTAACTACAATTACCACTACCACTACAACTAATCGATCCGGGGGACTAAATATGAATTCGCAGGGCACTATCAATACCCATTTACTTTACAGTGCGCGTCAAGTCTGTTTTTAAATGTAGTTATTGTGCTGGCTTGGAGGAGGAGGAGGAGGAGGAGGAGGAGGAGGAGGAGGAGGAGGAGGAGGAGGAGGAGGAGGAGGAGGAGGAGGAGGAGGAAGAGGAAGAGGAAGAGGAAGAGGAAGAGGAGGAGGAGAATGAGGAGGGAGGAGGAGGAAAAGGAGAATGAGAAGGAGGAGGAGGAGGAGGATTACATAGGATTACATAGGAATAACAGACACCAGGAGACCTATTGGTCCATGACGAGGGTATCTGCTGAACTACATACTACTAACTATCAACTACTTGTAAGAAAACAGTTGGAAAAGGATACCATGTCCTTAAAAGAAGATAGGAACACGGAAGTTTCATAGTGCAGAAAAATAGGGTATGAAATATACTAACTACAACTACCACTACCACTACAACTAATCGATCCGGGGGACTAAATATGAATTCGCAGGGCACTATCAATACCCATTTACTTTACAGTGCGCGTCAAGTCTGTTTTTAAATGTAGTTATTGTGCTGGCTTCGACAACATTTGCTGGTAACTTGTTCCATCGATCAACGACTCTCACATTGAAATAATTTTTACGGAGATCAGTGATGCAACGTTGACCGTTTAGTTTTAAACCATTATTTCTTGTTGTCACTTGAGTTGAAAGCTCGAATAGGTTCTCTTGATTAATGACATCAAATCCTTTTAGGATCTTAAAGGTTTCTATCAAGTCCCCACGGATTCTACGATCCTTTAAGGAAAACATATTAAGTTTCCGCAGTCTCTCTTCATAAGATGAATTTCGCAGAGATGGAATTTGTTTGGTTGCTCTTCTTTGCACTGATTCCAATTTTGCTTGGTCTTTTACGAAACAGGACGACCAGAATTGGACGGCATATTCCAAGTGTGGCCTAACCAAGGACGTGTATAATTGTGTCATTACTTTCGGAGTTTTGTGTTCAAAATTGCGTTTAATAAAGCCCAACATCATATTCGCCTTTTTACTGGCAGCTAAGCAATGCGGACTGGTTTTAAGATCATTACTGATGATGACACCTAAGGAGGAGGAGGAGGAGGAGGAGGAAAAGGAGAATGAGGAGGAGGAGGAGGAGGAGGAGGAGGAGGAGGAGGAGGAGGTGTATCTAGCTCTTTGAAATGTTGACACAGCGGCTCCCATCTTTCCTCCCCTCCTTCCTTCCTTCCTCTCCCTCCCTCCTCCCCTTCCTTCCCTCCCTCCTAGCCAGGTGTTGCACGGAGAGGAACGGTACAATCAACGTGTGGCCAGGTGAGGCTTGAGAGGGGGGGGGAGGAGGGGTAGGGAAGGGGGGAGGGTAGAGCGTTGTCCTGGTCAGACTTGAATGGCATGAACAAGAGAGGAGAAAGGAAGAGGAGGAGGAGGAGGAGGAGGAGGAGGAGAGAAAAGGTGGGGGAGGAGTTATTTCTGTTGTTACGTTAGTAGTTTGGATTTCTGAAGGGAAGAAAGGAAGAAAGAGGCGGGAAAGAGTGGACGGGAGGGGAAGAAAGGCTAAGAAAGAAAGGAAGGAAGGAAGGAAGGAGGACCACTGACTGTCGAAACACACACACACACACACACTCACACACAAACACACACTCACACACAAACACACACTCACACACACACACACCAAAGCTCGTGACTGCTACCAAGGTCAAACTCTGTCATCGTGATTTAAAGAACGAGTCTTCCTCTTCTTCTTCTTCTTCTTCATTTCATCCACTCCTCATACACTTCCACATCTTCCCACTCCACTTTACTCCTCTCCTCAACACGTAGAAACTAGTGGTAGAAAGTCACACAGGCAGTCTCTTTTGGCCCAGTAGGGTTGTTGCTGTCTGTTCTTCCTTTGTATTCCTTTGTATTCTTCTCACAGTATGAGGGAAGGAAGGGAGTGAGTGGAGGAGGAGGGAAGGAAAGGAGTGAGTGGAGGAGGAGGGAAGGAAAAGGAGTGGAGTGGAGGAGGAGGGAAGGAAGGGAAGTGAGTGGAGGAGGAAGGAAGGGAGTGAGTGGAGGAGGAGGGAAGGAAGGGAGTGAGTGGAGGAGGAGGGAAGGAAGGGAGTGAGTGGAGGAGAAGGGAAGGAAAGGAGTGAGTGGAGGAGGAGGGAAGAAAGGGAGTGAGTGGAGGAGGGAAGGAAAGGAGTGAGTGGAGGAGGGAAAGGAAAGGAGTGAGTGGAGGAGGAGGGAAGGAAAGGAGTGAGTGGAGGAGGAGGAAAGGAAAGGAGTGAGTGGAGGAGGAGGGAAGGAAGGGAGTGAGTGGAGGAGGAGGGAAGGAAAGGAGTGCTAGGTGGAGTGAGGGGAAGGGGGTGAGTGGAGGAGGAGGGAAGGAAAGGAGTGCTAGGTGGAGTGAGGGAGTAACGATCAGAAGTAGGGATGGAGTGAACTAACTAACTGATAATGGAGGAGTGGAGAGGAGGAAGCTAGGATATATTTTTTTCCTCCTTGGTAGCCTAATGGTCACTTTTATGGGGCGGGGAAGAGGTCCTTAGCCGGGTGGTGGTGGTGGTGGTGGTTTGGCTACGAGCATCTTCTTACACGATTCATAAGTCTTGAATTGAAGACTACGATTGAATTGAATACGATTGCAGTCTTCTTGCACGATCCATAATGTTAGTTTTGGTCGCGGGTCCCGAAAGATGCCAGTAGAAGATGCTCGTAGCCGAGACGCCGTGTGACGAACGCGCATTTTTTTGCCACCACTACGGGCATCTTTTGGTCGCAAAATACCAAAAGATGCCGGAAAAAGTATCCATGTGACACGGCCTTATTACTATTACCTATTACCTTATATTATTACCTCCCAAGCTTATATCACCTACGTAGCGACACCTATTTAACCCACCACGCAAGGCTATAAAGGAGGAGCTCTTCTCTCTCTCGGCTTTGCTACCACGTGTTAACTCCCCGCCCCGCCCTGCAACACACGTCAGAGGTATACCGTCACGGCTATATATACCTTCCCTGGGCACGAAGCAGCGGTGTGGGGGCGCAGGTGGTGGTGAGGTGAACGAGCAGGGAAGGAGGGGAGGTGCATGGGATTATCTGGTTCACTTTTGCGACGTTGGCATATTATGTGGTTGTCGTGCAAGGTTTGGCAAGCAGGCAGGCAGGCAGGAAGGTATATTCCCCAACTCTATGTGAGTATGTGGTTTCCGAGTGAAGACGCTTGGCTGTAGCTCCGAAACTAACCATAGGATAATCTCGGAAATACCCTTATTGTGATTCCTATACAAAGTTGCTCTGTAACGTCCAGGAAAGCTAACCTACCCTAACCGTAACCTAACGAAAACTAACCTGACGTGTTCAATATAGTAAACGCCACATACTCTTTCAGAAAACGGGAATATGCGGCAGGGAGGGAGGGAAGTAGGCAGTGCGTGGCTCTCTCAATTCCCTGGTTCCTCGGCTCATTCACCACCACCACATAGCCGTACAAGCCGCAGGAGACGTGATCACCGCAATACAAGGGTCGTTGCCACAGCGATAGAGAGGCTGAGCTTTCCTTCACCAGTCGTTCCCATCCCAGAGACCGTCCTCAAAAGACCCTCCATCACTACAAGTACCCTCCCATGGTCCCAAGTCCCCTCACATGGTCCTATAAGCCCCCTCACGTTTTTTTATATTTTTTTTATGTATTCTAATATTTATATTTGTATATAGATCATGTTCAGTATTCTACCTTTATCACATCTTATTTTATTCAGAAATATTGTAAGACTTACTATGTTAAAAGAATAGCCATTGTAACAATGGAAATAAAATTTTGATTTTGATTCACATGGTCCTAAGTCCCCTCCTATGGTCCAAAGTCCCCTGGTATGGTCCCAAATCTGTTGTGGCCCTCAATCAGTGCCCCTGCTCCACTCAGACCCCCGTGGCCCCTAGTTAAGTCCCAGAGACCCTGCAGATGGACAGGCGAGATGTCAATAGCTTCTGGTCCGTCGCATGCCGCCTGACAACTAAGCAAAGAGGTTACAAGTGACCTTTCGCCCGCCTACACCCCGAGCTGGCGCCTGGTGGTGGGCGGACGGGGCAGGGACGGGGCAAGGACGGGGCAGGGGCGGGGTTGGGACGGGTATACAGGGACATACAAATAGAGAGAGGGAGGTAAACAAGGTAAACAGATAACTATATACAGGCACAAATATGAGTGTTCAGGCCAACCCACGTATAGGCTGGCGGGGTGCTTGACCGAGGTGGCTTGGCGGAAGTCTCGTGGATACTCAGACGTCTGGGGGTAACAAGAACCTACCTACCTGAGACCTCTCCACACACCTGCCACGCCTACCTCCTGTCTACATCTTGCACCCCCCCCCCCCCTTAGTCACACGCCTGCTTGACTTACCTACAGCCACTACACACCACAGCAATTAACTACACTACACTACCCCCTCCATACACCCCCACCACACTAATACACTATCCCTTCCATACACTTTTACACCCCCACCCAACCCCAACACTACAGCAACTAACTACACCACACTACGCCCTCCATACACCTCCACCAAACCAATACACTACAGGAACTACTCTACCCCCTCCAAACCAATACACTACAGCAACTACTCTACCCCCTCCAAACCAATACACTACAGCAACTACTCTACCCCTCCAAACCAATACCCTACCCCCTCCATACCCCAGCACTATAGGAGTGGAGATTATGTAGGTACGGTCAGTCAACACTTTCCCATCAGCTGACATTATATCTTATCAGGCGACAACCTCATTTCAAGAGATAAGTAAGAGTATAGTAAAGTAGTATAAATAGTAGTAAGAGAATAATAGTAGTAGCAGTAAAGTGGTATGAATAGAAGTAAGAGAATAATAGTAGTAGCAGTAAAGTGGTATGAATAGAAGTAAGAGAATAATAGTAGTAGCAGTAAAGTGGTATAAATAGTAGTAGTAGTAGTAGTCATCTCTCCCCTCTGTCCTCCTTCCCCTCTCCCCCTTCCTCCTCCACGCCACACCTGTCCTCATAATACACCTTAACATGTCATCTCCCTCTCTCTTCCCCTCTCTTAAAACCTTTCACCCATTTGCATGTCCCTCTCACCTCTTTTACCTTTTCCTGTTTCCCCTCTTTTACTACCTTTCGCGTCCGCATCTCCCCTCAGCCTCCCCCACCTCCCCTCACAAGACCAAGCTCCGCCATCGACCAGCTGAGATCTTAAGGCCATGTGGCTTCTGAAGGAGGTAACACGAGGGCCTCCCCGCCACCTCGCAGACATTGGTATCGATTGTGTGTTACGTACCTCAAGTAAACAGTGTGTGTGTGTGTGTGTGTGTGTGTGTGTGTGTGTGTGTGTGTGTGTGTGTGTGTGTGTGTGTGTGTGTGTGTGTGTGTGTGTGGATCAACGACACTGATTCTCTCCTCCACTTCTCACTATTGCTTCCTCTTCCTTTTTATCTTTTTCCTCTTTCTATCTTCTTTTCCTTTACCTTGGCATTTATATTTTTTGTTTATATTTAATTTTCTTCATATTTGATTAACCATCTCTCTCTCTCTCTCTCTCTCTCTCTCTCTCTCTCTTAGATGAGATTGAGAGGAGACAGTGGAGACGAGAGATGAGGGAAGAGAAGGGAATGTTAGTGTTGATGGAGGGGGATAGAGAGGGGAATAAAGGGGAGAATGTGGGAGGGAATGAGTGGGAAAAGAGATTGGAGATGGAGGTGGAGGTGGTGGGTAAGGTCAGAGCGATGCAAAGGTCACTCCCTCAGCTGATTCTAAGGTCTTGCCGGTGACTCCATGACACCACGTTGCCTTAGAAGGGGCAGGGGGCGTGGGGGGGCGGTAGAGGGGCGGTAGGGGGCAGGGCGACAGAGGGACGAAAAAGGAGTGGTGAGGACTGAGGATGCAATAAGGACCACTTCCCTATGTTGTCGTGGTTAGGGAAGGTTTTTAACGCCCCGTCACATCCCGCCCTGCCCCATCACACCCCGCCCCGCCCCGTCACAGCCCGCCCTGCCCCGTCCCATCCCGCCCTGCCCCGTCCCATCCCGCCCTGCCCCGTCACACCCCGCAACGCCCCGTCACACGCCCTCCAGCTCTTCCCTTCCTTCCTTCCTTCCTTCCTTCAGCGTTATCCTCAGTTCCGTCCCCAAATAGTTGCAATTTTAGTGTGCCTTTTTTTTGTCCCAGGCCGGAAAGCATTATTTTATTAATAGTGAATGGGCGGGCGGGCGGCGGGCGGGCGTGGGTGGAGGCAGGCGGCGCACTCAACGGTGTGTGCTGCCGCCCTCAAACACACACACACACACACACACACACTGTAGCTACACAAAACATAATGAAGTACATTTCTACAAACTTTCCATTCGATGTTCGCCCCAAAAAACAAAAACAAAAACACCAAAATCCACGATGACAAGTTCACACACACACACACACACACACACACACACACACACACACACACACACACACACGAGTCCTCCTCCTCCTCCTCTTATAGTGAGGTGACACAGTATGCCTTCGTCAATACATTTCCAGGAGCCACGATTTCCACGACACATCCCGACTTTCATAGTTGTGCTGGTGGGGCGATGCGGTAACCGGGCGGGACGGGGCGGGGCGGAGCGGGGCGGGGGATGGGGCTGTATGGTGTGTTGACGGGGGAGGACATCACACCCACACACACACCCACACACACCACACACACTAATACAGATGAACACAGCTGGGTAAAGAGGTACACACACACACGCGTTCCTCCACACAGCTGTCTCTCCAACACGCCCCGCCACACCACCACCCCGCGCCTTCCCACACTGCACACGCCAACACACACACGCACACGTAATAATACACAGGAGTACACAGAACGACACACACGCACACAGCGGCCGCGTACACCACACACGACAGCCGGGAAGCAACTAATGTGTGCGGCGGCGGTGTGTTTAGACTGACGGCAGGAGGCTGGGGGCGAGGGGGACGTGGGGGCGTGGTGGGGGGCTAAGGGCGGGGAGGACCCATGACTGTCTGTGCCACGACCGCCACGCCTTCACCGCCCACACGCCTACACACACGACACCACGAAGGGTTTATTATACTTATCCCTCATCTATATTACCCCTTACAACACACACACACCTTCGAAATACCTGTGATATAACCTGATAGAAATTCCCGTGTTGGTCACCCACTGAAGAGATGCCAGAAGCCACCACACCACCACCATCACCACTCTACCACCACCACCACCACCGCCTCCACCACCACCACCGCCCGGCAACTCCACACACTCACTGGGCCAAACTTTGACTAATCGACTGAAAATTTCCTTCCGGGGTGTTACATCAAGACCAATGACGACTTTATCACATGCACGATGGGGGTGAAGATACGAGTGAGGGGTGGGAGGCAGAGGGCAGCAGAGGGGAGCACGGCATTCCTCCCCTCTCCCCTCCTCCTCCTCCCTGCATAAGCGGAGGAAAGTGAGGAATGACGTCACCTCCCTGGCTTCTCAACTAAAAATAAAAATATCTTGTTCCCGCCTCGACGACCCCCACCAAGTTCAAGGCGCCCCCCCCTTCCCTCTCTCCTCCACGTAACACCCCCTCCCGCTCTACGCAATATCCTCCCGCCCATCCCCCCCAAAGCACAAGGCAGGTTAGATAAACACAACACTATCAACAAAACGAAAACAAAACACACATGTGGGAGAACATCACATGGGACCTCATTATTATCTCCTTACGACTCTCACTCTCTCTCTCTCTCTCTCTCTAGTTCCTCGCCCCACCGTTGAGTCCTACAGGATATGCCCCGGGCGCTCACCACACTTTCAAGGGGAGTGTGTGTGTGTGTGTGTGTGTGTGTGTGTGTGTGTGTGTGTGTGTGTGTGTACCCGCACTCTCATTCCCTCATTCAGGGTAAACAAACACGACCCGACTTGGGAATAATACATGACGAAGGCGACGAAGAAGGCAAGACAAGGAAGAATAAGAAGTAAATAGTAACAAAGAAGACAAAGAGGAAGAAGAGATGAGGACAAAGAAGACGAAGAGGAAGAAGAGATGAGGACAAAGAAGACGAAGAGGAAGAAGAGATGAGGACAAAGAAGACGAAGAGGAAGAAGAGATGAGGACAAAGAAGACGAAGAGGAAAAAGAGATGAGGACAGAGAAGAAGAGGAATAAGAGATGAGGACAAAGAAGACGAAGAGGAAGAAGAGATGAGGACAAAAAAGACGAAGAGGAAGAAGAGATGAGGACAAAAAAGACGAAGAGGAAAAAGAGATGAGGACAAAGAAGAAGTAAACAATAACAAAGAAGACAGAGGAAGAAGAGGATAACAAAAACGGCGAACAAAGAATACGAAAACGATGATGAAGAAGAAGAAGACAAAGCAAAATAATAAAGACGACGAGAACGAAGAAGAAAATCAAGTAAAGAAAAAATTATATAAAACCAAACATCTGGACTTTTTTTCTTCTTTTTTCTTCCTTCTAGTTTATTTGCTTTATTATCTTTCCTATCTACCTCCTCCTTCGCCCTTTCCTAACTCAGACGCGGCCCTTGCTACCCTTTACAGCTCCCTTAACCACAGCCCCGTGAAGAGGGGAAGAGAGGGGAGGAGAGGGAGGGAAGAGGAAGAAGAGGAGGGGAGGGGAGGAGAGGGAGGGAAGAGGAAGAAGAGGAGGAGAGGAGAGGGTTAAGGGAGAGTAAATAAATATCAAGAGGATGATTTAATAAGATCTTCCCTTCTTTCCCTTTGGAGAGAGAGAGAGAGAGAGAGAGAGAGAGAGAGAGAGAGAGAGAGAGAGAGAGAGAGAGAAGAGAGAGAGAGAGAGAGAGAGAGAGAGAGAGAGAGAGAGAGAGAGGACGCAAAACAGACGTTAGATTCAAATTATCTCAGTTTGAAGGTAAGATTTTGCGAGGAGGAAGAAAGGAGGGAGGAAGAAGGGGACAGGAGGACGAGGAGGAGGACGAGGAAGAGGAGGAGGAAGGAGGAGTAGGAGGAGGAGGAGGAGGGAGGAGGAGGAGGAGGAGGAGGAGGAGGAGGAGGAGGAGGAGGAGGAGGAAGAGGCAAGGTAGAGGAAGTGAGGCGGTTGTTGGAGGAGGGAGGAAATGAGAGGGGCAGGTATTTCCAAGAGGTGAAAGGGAAAGGAGGACAAATTATAGGAAGGCAGAAAGGGAAGACGAGGAAAAAATGAAAATAATAGAAGGGAAGGAAGAGAGAGAGAGAGAGAGAGAGAGAGAGAGAGAGAGAGAGAGAGAGAGAGAGAGAGAGAGAGAGAGAGAGAGAGAGAGAGAGAGAGAGAGAGAGGCAAATAACATCCAGTGTGAATTATTACCACCATAACCTTTCCTCCTCCAACCCTCTCTCCTTTCCCTCCACACCTTCCCTCACCCCTCTCCACCCCTATCTCCCCTCCCTTCCACCCCTCACTCCACATCACTCCTTTATAGATTCCCACGATTCCTCTCCCCTCTTCCTCCCTCCCTCTACCCTCTCTCCCTTCCCTCTCTCCTCTGATCACTGCCCTACATCTACTCTCTCCCCCCTCTCCTCTCTCTCCTATCAGACAACGTTTAATCTCCCAAACGTTATCTCTGCTTCTAGACAATGTGAGAGATAAGGGAAAGCAGAGATTGTTACATATTAGAGATTGTTACATATTGGAGAGAAGAGGGAAGTAGAGGGGAGGTGGAGGAGAGGGGATAAAAGGGAAAGGGAGAGGAGAGAGGAGAGAAGGGAGAAGGGGAAAGAGGGGAGGGAGGGAAAAGAGGAGAGGTATGAGTAGAAATAATGAGAGAAGAGGAAGAGAGGAGAGAAAAAAGAAAGAGAGAGAGAGTGTTTCAAATGAGATAAGAGTCAAGTGATGAAAAAAGGAAATTTGATGAGAAGTGGAAGTGGGGAATTATGATGAAGGGAGGAATTATGGAGACAGAAGAATGCTTGATAATAGTGATGGGGGAGCGAGGGAAGGGAAGGGAAGAGGAGAGAATGAGAAAGAAGAAAAAAAAGTCTTCTCTCTCTCTCTCTCTCTCTCTAAAAAAAAAAGGGTTAGACAGCTGGCAAAAGTAAACACATAAAAAATTTCTTCATCATTATTACCCTTTATCTAATTCCCTTTATTCCTTCCTCCTCCTCCTCTTCCTTCTCTCTCCTCTCTTCTCTCCTATTAGTTCCATTTTCTCTTCCCCTCTTTAATACCATATTTCCTCCCATCCATTAAACCCTCTCCATCCCCCTCCTCCCCCTCTCCTCCCCACCACCTCCTCTCATCTCTCTCACCAAACCTCTCTCTCTCTCTCTCCTCTCCTCTTCTCCCTCTTCTCTCTCTCTCTCTGCCAGTTTCTGTTACGTCACTATTCTCTTCTACTTCTGACATCATCATCACCACCACCACCACCACCACCATTACCACCACCACCCGTCACAAAGCCTTTCATGTGTAAACTGTAAAATTCTCTCTCTCTCTCTCTCACTCAAAATCAATCCAATTAAAGATGTTACACGCTAAAGGGTTTCCGGAAGTCCATTAGTCACTCTATAGGTATTAAAAAAGTAATAAAAGGAAAATATATGAATAAAAAATAGGTTGTAAAAAGTTGTAGAATAACCACCACCACCATCAACCGGTCTTTAAAACGTCTATTTGAGAGAGAGAGAGAGAGAGAGAGAGAGAGAGAGAGAGAGAGAGAGAGAGAGAGAGAGAGAGAGAGAGAGAGAGAGAGAGAGAGAGAGAGAGAGAGAGAAAGAAAGAGGAGAGAGAGAGAGAGAGAGAGAGAGGAGAGAGAGAGGAGAGAGAGAGGAGAGAGAGAAGAGAGAGAGAGAGAGAGAGAGAGAGAGAGAGAAAATTCGAGAGAACTGGAACTCGAAATGCCAGGGGTCGCTGGCAGTTTTAACTCACTTTTTTTATAATAAGTTGGTCTACTGGAAAACAAAATATGGGCTTATTCCACTGCACTTAAAACACAAAAGTATAATATTAAGAACGATTTTCTTCTATATGTATATTGTATAGAAGCCTGATTCTGTAAAACATTGTATATAACCAAATAACCAAGTAGGTTATAGTTGAGGAGGCGAGGTAAATGCTACTCTATGATATTATATAGTCAATAACGAATGTTTAGAAGCTATCTATACCTAGGCAGTCATATTTTCCTGTTATTATTGTGTATCAATCAGATAGAAAGCCTGGAAGTGCAATGAGTCGACGCGTGAAGTCGTAATGTTTTGATTCAATCTTCCCGCCCACCATTCCCCGCCGCAGCGTGTCGCCTCCACAATTATAACCTACATTGTCGCAGCAAAAAGCCGATTTCGGCATTCTTTATTCTTCGTTTTTCCAAGGCATTGCTTATTGTATTTTGACAAGCGTTTGCCAGACGCAGCAGTACTGTCTTAGAAAACAGTGTGAACATCGCCCAAATTTTACATGCCACAATATACATGTAAAAAATATATTAAGCTTTGCTACTCGAGGCGAGTAATTTGCATTAAATTGCTATTATAGAACGTTCCATCGTAATGCATGTCATCCATATAATTAGTAGAACAACAGAAGAACTATATTTTTTGGTATTCAGATGCGGTGCATCAATGTTTATCGCGAAATTAATTTATGAAAAATATTAGTCGCGGAGCCAAAACACAGTAGACCAACCTTTGAGTTAAAACTGCCAGCGAACACTGGCATTTCTCTAGTTTCAGATCATTGGAATTATCACTGACTTAGATCTCATTTTCCTGCCCTCACAATAACCACTCATTACGCACTAGTCTCAGCACTTACCTGCATCATCATCATCATCATTGTAGTAGTAATAGTAGTATTATGCAGTACATACCTGAAAATGAGAAGAAAAAAACATTAGTAATTTATAGATGATTAAAATGTAATAAAATAACTCAATAACATACTTAATGGTGTGTGCATGTGTGTGTGTGTGTGTGTGTGTGTGTGTGTGTGTGTGTGTGTGTGTGTGTGTGTGTGTGTGTGTGTGTGTGTGTGTGTGGTATTTTATCTATTATGAGGCACGAAAGGTGGAGTTAATGAGGCATCGGCATGTGCTAGGTGTCTTCCTCCTCCTTTCCCCTCCTCCTCCTCTTCTTCCTCCTCCTCCTCCTTTCCCTAATTAAGAAACTTCCTTAATCACATGTCTCTTCTTATCCTCAAATTCATTTCCTTACTCTCTCTCTTTCTCTCTCTCTCTCTCTCTCTCTCTCTCTCTCTCTCTCTCTCTCTCTCTCTCTCTCTCTCTCTCTCTCTCTCTCTCTCTCTCTATTCTCACTTACTATTACTACTACTCCTTCTTCTTCTTCTTCTTTACCATCTTGTCCTACTCCTCTTCTTCAACACTTTCCCCTAAAACATTCCCCTTATATTTCCCCTCAAATCCACAAATTTAACATCACAAAAACTTTTCAAATCATTCACTCCTACTCCTTTTTTCCTCTTTTTCTTCATTATCTTGTTCTTCTCCTCTTCCTCTTCCTCAACACTATCTAACTATCTATCTAACATATCTCCCCTAAAATCCACAAACTTCATAAATAAATCACTCCTACTCATCTCTAACTCATTTTTCCCCTCATTCTTACCCTTTCTCTCCCTCCTTTCCTCATTCATCCTATTATC
>JACEEZ010024140.1:337500-340000 GCA_016584305.1 Chionoecetes opilio
ACCCCACCCCATCACCCTTACCTACCCTACCTTCCACCCCCATCTCATTCCCTCCACTTAACTCCACCCAGACACTATTACTCCACCTAAGTAAATTACACTTGACAGTTTCACATCCTGGTATATACTACATCCACCCTTTCCACCTACCATTCACCCTCATCCACTTGTACTGTATCCATCCACATACCCACAACCACACGTTACCATCTTATCTAGGGGCTTTCTGTCTCTCCCTTTACTCTTCATTTTCCTTCTTCCTTTCCTTTCCTTCCTTCCTTCTTCTCCCTATCTTTTTTCTTCTATTCAATCTAAACTTCATTACTTTATCTAAATAGTAGTAGTAGTAGTAGTAGTAGTAATAGAAGTAGTAGTAGTAAAACCATCACCAATAGCAATAGTAGTAGTAGTAGCAGCAGCAGTAGTAGTAGTAGTAGTATAGTAAAACCATCACCAACAGCAATAGTAGTAGTAGTAGTAGTAGTAGTAGTAGTAAAACCATCACCAACAGCAATAGTAGTAGTAGTAGTAGTAGTAGTAGTAGTAGTAGTAGTAGTAGTTCTTTCTCTCTCTCTCTACTCTTCCTTTTCCATCTCCTCCCTATCTCCTCTCTTATATTCACTGTCTAATGCATTCCTTTATCTAAATAGCACATTATATTTTTTCCTCTCTCCTCCCTATCTTCTTTTATATTCAGTCTATACCGCAATTCTTTATCTAAATAGCACATATAGTTCTCTTTCTCTCCCTTTCTTCCTCCTCCCTGTCTTCTCTCTTATATTTACTGTCTACACTTCATTCCTTTATCTACGTAGCATATATACCTCGTTCTCTTTTCTCTCATTTGCCTTTACATATAGTTTTCTCCTCGTCTCTCTTTCTAGTACCAATAAAATAACACTATCCTAATTCCCATATTATTCTCTACTTCAATTTCTACTACTTTCCTTCTACTTCTCTTTCCTTTCATTTGCGTTTACATATAGTTTCCTACTCGTCTCTCTCTCTTTCTTTCTCTCGCACCAATAAACTAACACTCAATCCTAATTCCTCTATTTTTCTCTTATAAAACACCCCAAAAGAATAAAAAATTGTCTCCCACACACCATGAATTAAAAAAACACAAGTCACCCTTAAAAACTCATGAGAGAAAACCTGATCCTCGTCCATTTTCTTTGAGCTTTGTTTACATCTTTCCTACGGCTGGCTCACATCAATGCTGGTCGATACATTAGGAGTAACTTAGTAATAAATCATCATGACACATTCCCATATACTACTCATAGGATCAATTAGGTTTATAAAGGGGGTTTACATAGTATTGTATAGAGTAGGGAGGGCAGGGAGGAGGAAGTAGAGAGAGAGAGAGAGAGAGAGAGAGAGAGAGAGAGAGAGAGAGAGAGAGAGAGAGAGAGAGAGAGAGAGAGAGAGAGAGAGAGAGAGAGAGAGAGAGAGAGGAGAGAGAGAGAGAGAGAGAGAGAGAGAGAGAGAACAATATGACAGAAAAAGTATGAAGATTAATTTCAATTCAAAAGCTTTTTCCCATATTTTTCCATGTTACTTCCTTTCTACCTGTCTGTCTGTCTGTCTGTCTTATTGTATCAATCTGTCTAGTTTCCTGTCCTCTATATTTCTGTCTTCTTACCTGTCTATTCAAGTTCGTCTACCTGTTTCTCTATCTGTCAGTTTCAATGTCTGCCTGTTTCTCTATCTGCCTGTTTCTCTATCTGCCTGTTTCAATGTCTGCCTGTTTCTCTATCTGCCTGTTTCTCTATCTGTCTGTTTCTCTATCTGTCTGTTTCTCTATCTGTCTGTTTCAATGTCTGCCTGTTTCAATGTCTCTGCCTGTTTCTCTATCTGCCTGTTTCTCTATCTGTCTGTTTCTCTATCTGTCTGTTTCTCTATCTGTCTGTTTCTCTATCTGTCTGTTTCTCTATCTGCCTGTTTCAATGTCTGCCTGTTTCAATGTTTGCCTGTATCTCTATCTGCCTGTTTCTCTATCTGTCAGTTTCAATGTCTGCCTGTTTCTCTATCTGTCTGTTTCTCTATCTGTCTGTTTCTCTATCTGCCTGTTTCGATGTCTGCCTGTTTCTCTATCTGCCTGTTTCTCTATCTGTCTGTTTCTCTATCTGTCAGTTTCAATGTCTGCCTGTTTCTCTATCTGGCAGTTTGTTTCAATGTCTGCCTGTTTCTCTCTGTCTGTTTCAATGTCTGCTTGTCTCTGTCTGTTTGTTTCAATGTCTGCCTGTTTCTTTATCTGTCTGTATCAATGTCTGCCTGTCTCTGTCTGTCTGTCTCAATGTCTGTTTCTGTTTGTCTGTTTCCCCATATTACTGTTTCAATCTGCCTGTTTCTCTATCTGCATGTTTCTCTATTGGTCTATTTCAATGTCTGCCTGTTTCTCTATCTGTCTGTTTCAATGTCTGTCTGTCTCTCCATCTGCTTGTTTTAATATATGTCTGGTTCTTTGCTTCTCTGAGTGACGCTGACTGGCTACAAA
>JACEEZ010024140.1:345000-356569 GCA_016584305.1 Chionoecetes opilio
ACCGTTATAGACTGTGCATATGCCTACAGGCGCTATAGGCTACGTATAAAAAAATAAAAAAAATATCTCCTTTCCCCATTTCCCCACTCTCCTTCCCTTACTCTATTTTCTTTATTCTATTTCTCTTTCTCTTTTTCTATATCTTATATTTTCTCTAATTTATTCCCTTCTTCTCTATTTTGTTTCTCTTCTTTCTCTATTTCTTTATTTTATTTTCTCTACTTTATTCCCCTCTTTTGCTTACCGTGACTTCCTGTATACTCTCCTCTTTCCCCTCTTCCTTATCTCCTCCATATTATCTTTTCTTTTCATCTATTTTACATTCCCTTATCTCCCCACTTTTTCATTATTCCTTATCTTTTTCTAATTTCCCCCACACTTCTACGTTCTCTACTCTCTTTCCCACTCTTTATTTCCCCTTGTCTCCCCTCACTGTTCCATTATTCCTTATCTTTTTCTATTTTTCCCCTCACTTCTACGTTCTCTACTCTCTCTCCCCTCTGTCACTTCATGTTACACCCTCCTCCTCACCTCATATGTCCCCTTGATTAACTTTCCCTCATTTCCCCTCACTACACAATAGCCCTTTATCCCCTTATTTAGCTCGCAATAACCCCTTTTCCCCTTTACCTACTCCACCTAATACAGCCTTCTTCAGCCTCAATTCCTCCCCTCTATTGCCTTACTTTCCCCTCTTATTTGCCAGATTTACCTCACCCCTCTCCCCTCAAATGTCCTCCTCAGCCTACCGTTTCTACCCTTACTTCATCCCTCCATTAGCTCCCCTCACTTTCCCCTCTTAGACGTAAAAGCAAAGTAATATTCCAACATTTTTTTCCTATGGTCCCTTAAAAAATCGTGCAATTTTTTAATATTTACTTAGGGGAAGTTGTAGTAGTAGTAGTAGTAGTAGTACAGTAGTAGTAGTAGTAGAAGTAGTAGTACAGTAAAGTAGTAGTAGTAGTAGTAGTAGTAGTAGTAGTAGTAGTAGTAGTAGTAGTAGTAGTAGTAGTAGTAGCAGCAGCAGCAGCAGCAGCAGCAGCAGCAGCAGCAGCAGCAGCAGCAGCAGCAGCAGCAGCAGCAGCAGCAGCAGCAGCAGCAGCAGCAGCAGCAGTTGTAGTAGTAGCAGCAGCAGCAGCAGCAGTAGTAGTAGTAGTAGTAGTAGTAGTAGTAGTAGTAGTAGTAGTAGCAGTAGTAGTAGTAGCAGTAGTAGTAGTAGTAGTAGTAGTAGCAGCAGTAGTCTTTCTCCTTGATGTGTGTGTGTGTGTGTGTGTGTGTGTGTGTGTGGTGTGTGTGTGTGTGTGTGTGTGTGTGTGTGTGTGTGTGTGTGTGTGTGTGTGGTGTTGTGTGTGTGTGTGTGTGTGTGTGTGTGTGTGTGTGTGTGTGTGGTGTGTGTGTGTGTGTGTGTGTGTGTGTGTGTGTGTGTGTGTGTGTGTGTGGTGTGTGTGTGTGTGTGTGTGTGTGTGTGTGTGTGTGTGTGTGTGTGTGTGTGTGTGGTGTGTGTGTTGTGTGTGTGTGTGTGTGTGTGTGTGTGTGTGTGTGTGTGTGTGTGTGTGTGTGTGTGTGTGTTGTGTGTGTTGTGTGTGGTGTGTGTGTGTGTGGTGTGTGTGTGTGTGTGTGTGTGTGTGTGTGTGTGTGTGTGTGTGTGTGTGTGTGTGTGTGTGTGTGTGTGTGTGTGTGTGTGTGTGTGTGTGTGTGTGTGTGTGTGTGTGTGTGTTGTGTGTGGTGTGTGTGTTGTGTGTGTGTGTGTGTGTGTGTGTGTGGTGTGTGTGTGTGTGTGTGTGGTGTGTGTGTGTGTGTGTGTGTGTGTGTGTGTGTGTGTGTGTGTGTGTGTGTGTGTGTGTGTGGTGTGTGTGTGTGTGTGTGTGTGTGTGTGTGTGTTGTGTGTGTGGTGTGTGTGTGTGTGTGTGTGTGTGGTGTGTTGTGTGTGTGGTGTGTGTTGTGTGTGTGTGTGTGTGTGTGTGTGTGTGTGTGTGTGTGTGTGTGTGTGTGTGTGTGGTGTGTGGTGTGTGTGTGTGTGTGTGTGTGTGTGTGTGTGTGTGTGTGTGTGTGTGTTTTACATTCCACTTTCCCCCTGAGCAGACCGGGAGTTCCACCTTAACGCACTCACTGACTCCACCGTTCCACACACCTGCATCCACTTTCCTTCTAAACACACACACACCACACCACACACAACACACACACACACACACACACACACGGAGGAAATACAGGTACACATTGAGAGCAAGAACGAGAGAGAGAGGAGAGGAAGAGAGAGAGAGAGAGAGAGAGGAGAGAGAGAGAGAGAGAGAGAGAGAGAGAAGAGAGAGAGAGAGAGAGAGAGAGAGAGAGAGAGAGAGAGAGAGAGAGAGAGAGAGAGATAACGGGAGAAGGGAGATATATGAGAAGGTAGGGAGGGAGGGAAGGAGGGAGGAAAGGAGATTAGCGGAATACTGAGATGTATGAATAGACGAAGGAGGGAAGGAGGGAAGGAGGGATGGAGGGAGGGAGGGAATGAGAGATGGAGAAGAGGAGGAAGGAGGGACGGAGGGACGGAGGGACGGAGGGAAGGAGAGAAGGAGGGGAGGACAGAAGGAGGGAAGGAGGGAAGGAGGGATGGAAGGAGGGAAGGAGGGAAGGAGAGAAGGAGGAAAGGAGGAAAGGAGGGAAGGAGGGAAGAGGGGGAAGATGGAGGGATGAGAGAAGGAGAAGGAGGGAAGGAGGGAACGTGAGGACAAGGAGAGATGAGGGATGATGAGGTGTAAAGGAGGATTATTTTTTAACACTAATCTTTCTTCCTTCCTCTCTGATATCCTTTTCTTTTCTCTCTTCCTCCTTTCTTTTCTCTCTCTCCTTCCTCTATTTTTTATTCTCTCCTATTTCTCCTTTCTTCAGTTCCTAATAATTATCTTCTTCCCCTTCTATTTTCTTCCTCCTCTCTACAATCTTTTCTTTCCTCTCTTCCTACACTTTCTTCTTTCCTCTCTCTCTCTCCCTCCTCCTCATTCTTTTTTCTCTCCTATTTCTCCTTTCTTCAGTTCCTAATAATTTTTCTTCTTCCTCTTCTATTTTCATCCTCCTCTTTCTTCTTTCCTCTCTGATATCCTTTACTTTTCTCTCTTCCTCCTTTCTTTTCTCTCTCTTCCTCCTCTATTTTTTCTTCTTTCCTTTTTTTCCTTCTTCAGTTCCTAATAATTTTCTTCTTCCTCTTCTATTTTCTTCCTCCTCTTTCTTCTATCCTCTCTACCATCCCTTTCGTCTCTCTTCCTCCTTTCTTTCCTCTCTTCCTCCTCTATTTTTTCTTCTCTCCTATTTCTCCTTTCTTCATTTCCTCGTTTGTCTCTTTTCTTCTCCTTTCTCTCCTCATTCTTTCTTCTCTTTTATTTCTCCATTCTTCAGTTCCTCGTTTATCTCTTTTCTTCCTTTTACTCCACCTCCTGTTTCTGTTTTCCTTTCCATCTCCACCTCCTCACCATCCCTCCTCCTCCTCCTCACCATCACTACTCCTCCTCACCATCACTCCTCCTCCTCCTCACCATCACTACTCCTCCTCACCATCACTCCTCCTCCTCCTCCTCACCATCACTACTCCTCCTCACCATCACTCCTCCTCCTTACCATCACTACTCCTCCTCACCATCACTCCTCCTCCTCCTCAGCATCACTACTCCTCCTCCTCACCATCACTACTACTCCTCCTCCTCCTCACCATCACTACTCCTCCTCCTCCTCCTCACCATCACTACTCCTCCTCACCATCCCTCCTCCTCCTCCTTTTCTTCCTCCTGCCCCCCCCCCCCCAAGGTGACATACTAACCTGCCACCCACACAATACACAACAAGTTCAGCCCCAAGACTAGTACAAATAGAGTGCCAGGAATTTAGTGCCAACAAGGCTAAAGAGTGTCTAAAACGAGTGCCAGAAAATTAGCCTTCTATAGTGCCAATAATAGTGTTTCGTTTGATGCTAAAAATATATTACCAGGAAGTGAAATAAAGTGTCAAATAGTGGTGCCATTAATAGTGCCAACACGCCAACCTTACAGTGCCAATACAGTGCCGGGAATAGTGTCAACAATAGTGGAGATAAGTGGAGATAGAGTGGAGATATTTAAGTGGAGATATTTAAGTGGAGATAAGTGGAGATAGTGGGAGATATTTAAGTGGAGATAAGTGCAGATAGAGTGGAGATAGTGGAGATGTTTAAGTGGAGATAAGTGGAGATATTTAAGTGGGGATAAGTGCAGATAGTGGAGATATTTAAGTGGAGATAGTGGAGATATTTAAGTGGATATAGTGGAGAACAGAAAATGATGGGTGTGAAAAATAGGTCTTGGTGAGGCAGTTTGCAATAACAGAGAGAGAGAGAGAGAGAGAGAGAGAGAGAGAGAAGAGAGAGAGAGAGAGAGAGAGAGAGAGAGAGAGAGAGAGAGAGAGAGGAGAGAGAGAGAGAGAGAGAGAGAGAGAGAGAGAGATAACAATATGACAGAAAAAATATGAGGATTATCTTCAATTCAAAAGCTAAATTTCCCATATTTTTCCATATAACTTCCTTCCTGTCTATCTGTCTGTCTTTTTCAATCAATCTGTCTAGTTTCCTGTCCTCTATATTTCTGTCTTTTGAGAGAGAGAGAGAGAGAGAGAGAGAGAGAGAGAGAGAGAGAGAGAGAGAGAGAGAGAGAGAGAGAGAGAGAGAGAGAGAGAGAGAGAGAGAGAGAGAGAGAGAGAGAGAGAAGAAAAAAAAAATATTGACTACAAGACTCACCAAACATCTTCCCATCATCAATTGACTTTAATAGTAGTGTTGAAAAAATAATAAAACCTTCATTGATAAGAAAATAATACACTGAAAGTAAAATAATGATAATAATAATAATGATAATGATGATGATAACAAAATAGCAACAACAACAATGGCAATTTACTATGACCTCTAATTATGTCATTCCTCCTTCTCTTCCTCCCCTCCTCCTCCTCTTAGTCATCCATTCTTCTTCTTCCTCCTCCTCCTCCTCCTCCTCCTCCTCCTCCTCCTCCTCCTCCTCCTCCTCCTCTTATTAGTTGTAGCTAACATACTTCATATCCTATCATTCTGCACTACGAAGCTTCCATGTTCCTATCTTCTTTAGGGACATGGTATCCTTTTCCAACTGTCCTCTTACATGTAGTTGATAGTTAGTAGTGTGTAGTTCAGCAGATACCCTCGTTATAGACCAATAGCTCTCCTGGTGTCTGTTATTCCTATTTATTCCTATGTATTCCTATGTATTCCTCCTCCTCCTCTTACCTCGCCCTTATTTACCTTGCATTAAAAAAAATGTCTCCTTGGTTAGCTTTCTTTCTCTCCTTTCATACCTCATTTTCTCTCCTCCATCCCCCCTCCACCCTCTTTTTTACCTCTGTTGGTTAATCCTTTTGTTATCAAAGTACTGAGTCACGTAGGGAGGAGGAGGAGGAGGAGGAGGAGGAGGAGGAGGAGGAGGAGGAGGAGGAGGAGGAGGAGGAGGAGGAGGAGGAGGAGGAAGGAGACAAGGTGAATGAGGGAAAGGATGAAATAAGAGGTAAAGTTACAGGAAAGAAAGAAAGAAAGAAAGAAGGAACTGGAAGGAAGAAATGAAGAAAGGAGTGAAGGAGAGAGGGGGACCGTAAGAACAGAGGAACATTACGAAACATGGAGGAAAACTGAGAGAGAGAGAGAGAGAGAGAGAGAGAAGAGAGAGAGAGAGAGGAGAGAGAGAGAGAGAGAGAGATGAGAGAGAGAGAAGAGAGAGAGAGAGAGAGAGAGGAGAGAGAGAACCACACAACAAACTTTCGCACAAGACAAACAACAACAACAATGAAAGAGGAAACAGCATCAGCCTCCTCTTCCTCTTAACCTCCTCCTCCTCCTCTCCTCTACTACTACTACTACTACTCCTCCTCCTCCTCCTCCTCTCTCCCTCTCCTCCTCCTCCTCCTCTCCTCCTCTATCCTCCTCCTCCTCCTCCTCCTCCTCCTCTCCTCTACTTACTCTCCTCCTCCTCCTCCTCCCCTCCTCCTCCTCCTCCTACTACTCCTCCTCCTCCTCCTCCCCGTAAAGCAGAACACACAGAGCAGACAAGGTGTGGTCGCCCAGCCCCAGGTAACACACAGGTAACAAGTAACACCTATCATACAAGTAACACACAGGTAACAAGTAACACCTATCATACAAGTAACATACACATGGCAAATAAGAAAAGTAATAAAAAAATACTCAATAGTAAATACCCGTAATTTCTCCTCCAGATGTGATGGAAATGTACACACACACACACACACACACACACACACACACACACACACACACACACACACACACACACACATATTGCCTATAGATATTTTCTCTCTGGACGTGCCGGTAAAGGTAAATACTCTCTCTCTCTCTCTCTCTCTCTCTCTCTCTCTCTCTCTCTCTCTCTCTCTCTCTCTCTTCTTTTGATTTCTAATATGGAATTCGTATTTGATCAATTTCGCTACAATACCTCTTCTTCTTCTTCTTCTTCTTCTTCTTCTTCTTAAATCCTTCCCGCCAATTCACTCACAAACTCAAACCTCACATTTTTTCATTTCAATTTTTCTGCGAGTCCATTTTGGGAGTAACGCCGCCTGTCTCTCTCTCTCTCTCTCTCTCTCTCTCTCTCTCTCTCTCTCTCTCTCTCTCTCTCTCTCTCTCTGTTTTTGGCTGAAGTTGAAAAACCAATGTTATTTTATTTCTGAGTGAAGAGTTTTCCGATGCAAAAGAGGAAGAAGAGGAGGAGGAGGAGGAGGAGGAGGAGGAGGAGGAGGAGAGGAGGAGGAGGAGGAGGAGGAGGAGGAGGAGGGGGGGAGGGGAGGAGGAGGAGGAGGAGGAGGAGGAGGAGGAGGAGGAGGAGGAGGAGGAAGGAAAGATGAGACAGCAAGAGGAAAGAGAAAAAGGGTCAGCCAATAATGTCGCATGAAAGAAAAAGAAATAGAAAGACTTCATATCTCTCCTCATCTCTCTCTCTCTTCTCTCTCTTCTCTCTCTCTCTCTCTCTCTCTCTCTCTGACAGAAGGAGAAGCAAGATGCAAAAGAAAGGCTATTTTCTTATCGATTCATTGAATTTTCCGACCATCTTATTGTTTCCATCACCTCCCTCCTCTCTTCTTCTTAAAACAGTGACTCCGGTATTTTTTGGCAGCCATTTTTTTTCTTGAGAGAGAGAGAGAGAGGAGAGAGAGAGAGAGAGAGAGAGGAGAGAGAGAGAGAGAGAGAGAGAGAGCAGAGAGAGAGAGAGAGAGAGATGAAAGAGAGAGAGAGAGTCGGTAGTGACCTTGTCGGTCTACATGGTGATAAACAGACACCAGGTGTTAGTGGTTTATTGGAGACTGTGGACAGAGCGTATGTGGTACAATGGTGAAACTCGAAGTAACTTGTCTCTACAAAGAGACGGGCTTTAAAGGAGCCACGATACTACGACCGACTACCTGACGGCGAGGTCGAGATTAAGAAGGAGGGTCAGGTCGAGACAACTGGAGGATTAGCAGGGTGGTGTGACTCACCACAGTACTCTCCTTCCTCAAAAAAAAAAAAAAATATTATAACATAAAACTTATGAAAAAAAAAACAGAGGTGCCAAGTGCCGAGGTAATGTAGGAGGGAAACTGTCCAGTCTTCACGTTGGAGCGGTAGCTGGCAAGATAGATAGGAGGTGCGAGGGGAAGGGAATGCAGGTAGGGCGGCTGTCAAAGTTTCACGTTGCAGCGGTAGCTGCAAGATTTGATAGGAGGTGCCGAGATCGCGCTGCTGTGATTGCCTGTCACAATTGGAGGGAGCTGCGATGCAAGGTTTCTTCGTGGAAAGCGAAAGTGTCCAAGGCAAATCGGCTCCCAAGATAGTTGTGTTGCAAGTGCCCGTGCGTTGCAGGGCCTGCGGCAGCGGAAGGCTGCAGGACGCAGCGTGAGGCAGCAGGAAGCAGCGTCACGGAGCAGGAGTCACGGAGGACGAGGAGTAGCACGTGGCGGCAGGAGGCAAGGCGGGCGGCGGGATGCCCGTACCCGTGCGTTGCAGGGCCTTGCTGGAGGCAGCCAGACGCCAGCGTGAGGCAGCAGGAGCGAGGAGTAGCACTTTTGCGGCAGGAGACTCGGGCTGATGGGGCCCCTTTGATGGCTTCGTCAGGCGTAGCGTGCAGCATGCTGGACCGTGGGCTTGGGCGGCTAGTGGCGCTGGTGACGGTGACGGCGGCGAGGGCAGCACCAGGTGGCGGCAGGGGCGGCGGCAGGGCTGGGTGGCAGGGCGTGGGACACAAGCCGTAGGAGGCGGTTGTGGGTGCGCTGAATGGGTGGCGGCAGGGCTGGCCAGGGGTGAGCAGCGTGCCGTGGCGCGTCAGGCATCGGGACGGCAGGCGGGATGCGGTGGCGAGGGGCCTCGCTGGCGTGGTAGGCGTGATGGGGGGGCGAGGGGAGGCCCCCCCCCTGGGTGTCTGGTCACTCCGTAGGTCACCCCCTGTAGTTGACCTTTCGGTCACATGGTTGATAAACAGACACACGGTTGTTATCTGGTTTATTGGAGACTGTGGACAGAGCTGTATGTGGTACAATGGTTGAGCTCGAAGTAACTTGTCTCTACAAGAGACGGGATTTTAAAGGAGCACGATACTCACGACCTGATACCTGACGGCTGAGGTCGAGATTAAGAAGGAGGGTAGGTCGAGGACAATGGAGGATTAGCCAGGTGTGTGGTGTGAACTACCACAGTCGTGTGTTCGATCCTTTCTTTCTTTTCCCTCTCTTTTCCTCACCTCCATTTCCTTTGCTTTCTCCCATCCCTTCCTTTCTCTCTTCTTTCTTTTCCCTCTCTTTTCCTCCCTTCCATTTCCCTTGCTTTCTCCCGTCCCTCCCTTTCTTCCTTAGCTTAAAGAAGGAAATAAAAATTCTGAGGTCGGAAATTAATCTCAGGGAAACACGCGCCTCCTTTTGAGAGACGAAGGAGGAAGGAGGGAGAAAGAAGGAAGAGGAAGAAGGAAGGAAGAGGGAAGAGGAAGAAGGAAGAAGGGAAGAGGAAGAAGGAAGGAAAAAAGAGGGAGAAAGAAAGAGGACGGAGAAGGAGGAGGGAGAAGGAGGAAAAAGGAGGAAAAAAGAGGGAGAAAGAAGGAAGAAGAAAGGAGGAAGAAAGAGGGAGAAAGAAGGAAGAGGAAGAAGGAAGAAGAAAGGAGGAAGAAAGAAGGAGAAAGAAGGAAGAGGGAGAAGGAGGAAGAAAGAGGGAGAAAGAAGGAAGGAGGAAGGAGGAAGAAGGAAGAAGAAAGAAGGAAGAGGAAGAAGGAAGAAGGAAGAAAGAAGGAGAAGGAAGGAAGAGGAAGAAGGAAGAAAGAAGGAGAAAGAAGGAAGAGGAAGGAGAAGGAAGGAAGAAGGAAAAGGTGGGTATTGTGTCATTATTTAACTACACGTCACTCTAACATGTCCTCACTTCTACAACTCATCATTTTCGCGCCCTCACTTCACCTCACGTCGCCTTGGCATTTCACTTCATGTCAAATAGGGGAACAAAAAAGAACGAAGGAAGGACAAAAATGAAGGAAAAAGGAAAGAAAAGGAAGAAAACGAAGGAAAAAGAGAAGGAAAATCACCCCCACCATTATTGCACCAAATACCGACCCCTCCATCTCCCTCCCCACCTTCCCCCTCCTTCTCTACCCTCCCCAACTTCCCCCTCCTTATCTACCCCCATTTTCCCCCTCCGTCTCTACCTTCCAACTTCCCCCTTCTCTACCCCCCACTTTTCCCTTCCCCACCTTCCCCCTCCGTCTCTACCCCCCACCTTCCCCCTCCGTCTCTACCCCGCATCTTCCCCCTCCTTATCTACCCCGCACCTTCCCCCTCCTTATCTACCCCGCACCTTCCCCCTCCTTATCTACCCCGCATCTTCCCCCTCCTTATCTACCCCCACCTTCCCCCTCCGTCTCTAACCCCTACCTTTCCCTTCCCCACCTTCCCCCTCCGTTTACCCCCCACCTTCCCCCTCCGTTTACCCCCCACCTTTCCCTTCCCCAATTTCCCCTTCCCAAAATCCTGGACCCTCATCACCACACGGGAAATTAAACGGAGGAGGAGGAATAGGAGGAGTGGAAAGGAATACAAAGGAAGAACAGACAGCAACAGCCTTACTGGGTCAAACGAGGCTGCCTGTGTGACTGTTTTCTATCACAATATAGTTTCTACGCGTTAAGAGGTTAAAGAATAGCAAAGTTGAAGGCTATAAGCACATCTTTCCCTACCAATATCTTCCTCCTTTCTTCCAAAACTATATAATTCATTGTCAGCACTTTCTCCTCCTCCTCCTCCTCCTATGTATTCCTCCTCCTCCTCCTCCTCCTCCAGCAAATGTTGTCGAAGCCAGCACAAAAACTACATTTAAAAACAGACTTGACGCGCACTGTAAAGTAAATGGGTATTGATAGTGCCCTGCGAATTCATATTTAGTCCCCCGGATCGATTAGTTGTAGTGGTAGTGGTAGTTGTAGTTAGTATATTTCATACCCTATTTTTCTGCACCACGAAACTTCCGTGTTCCTATCTTCTTTTAAGGACATGGTATCATTTTCCAACTGTTTTCTAACAAGTAGTTGATAGTTAGTATTAGTATGTAGTTCAGCAGATACCCTCGTCATGGACCAATAGGTCTCCTGGTGTCTGTTATTCCTATGTAATCCTATGTATTCCTCCTCCTCCTATAACAAAGTCGTCACGTAGTTTGGAAGGAAAAATAATTCGTCTATCAGAAAACAGTGAAAAAAGAGGAGATATGTAAATATAAACCCTCTCCTTCCCTCCCTCCCTCCCTCTCTCTCTCTCAAATTCAATTACAGTGTCCAGGCAAGAGATTTGCACGGATAGTTGCCTCAATCTCCTCTCACTTCAGGCACATGACGGAGGGAAGGGAGGGGAAGAAGAGAGGGGAGAGGGAGAGCGAGAGGGGAAAGAGGGAGAGGGGAGGGGAAGAGGGGAAGAAAGGGGTAGGGAGGAGAAGAGAGGGGAGGGAAGAGAAGAGAGGGGAGGGAGGGGAAAAAGGGAGAGGGGAAAGGAGAGGGGAAGTGAAAATTCTAGAGAAAGAGAAAAAGATATGGAATTAAAGTCGTCTGGAGGTAATAACGTGAAAGCGAGGGAAAGGAAATGAGGCAGAGAGAGAGAGGAGAGAGAGAGAGAGAGAGAGAGAGAGAGAGAGAGAGAGAGAGAGAGAGAGAGAGAGAGAGAGAGAGAGAGAGAGAGAGAGAGAAACAATTTACTTCAACATACATACAAATACTATATACAGACAGACAGACAGACAGACACTTGACGTTACCTGTACGACCTGCTCACCTGTCCACCTTAATGGCCATGCAGGGGGGGCGGGGGGCGGTGGGGTTCTTACCTGCAATAAAGAAAGTGATGTTAAATTCTGGCACACATATTAAATGAAGACTTGCAAATTTTGACCGTAAAAAATAAAAAGATGTGTGTGCGTGCGTGCGTGCGTGCGTGGTGGGTGTGTGTGTGTGTGTTTGTGTGTTGTGTGTGTGTGTTGGTGTGTGTGTGTGTGGTGTGTGTGGTTAGTGGTGTTAAT
>JACEEZ010024141.1:0-40000 GCA_016584305.1 Chionoecetes opilio
TGTATTGAACGTGTAAGCTTATGCGTCTTATAAATAGAACCTCTTTTTCTGCTTGAGTGATAGTATGACAATAAGGTCAGCGGCCAGTACGACGTGTCGACGCTGCCGCGCCCTCTACTTCAATGGCGAGGCTAAATAGTCAAGATATTCAACATATTCTTCATGGATTAAGACAGAAGTATGAATGAATGAATGAATGCAGCTGAATGAGCATTTAGTACCAAATAAGCTGTATTATGTTGAGTAGTAAGTAGTTTCATTGTGCGCCTGGCAGCACGGTCACGGCCCTGTTGCTGCACTTTGACGTAACTCTTCACTTAGCTGGTAGCCTCCACCAAGACCAAACATAGATTTTCTGGTATGGAATGAGCATCCTATTCATTTAGGTACTTTAAAATATGATCTGTAATTATTTTATATTTTAATTAAACCTGCCGCACAGGGGGGTAGGCCTATGAATTTGATATCAGCAGTGAAGGGGTTAATTTCAAAGTAGTCCAAGACCAAAGTGCCGAAACCACTATTCAAATGTTCCGGCGATATGTGGCCTGGGGTCATGTCACATGAAGCGGAACTTCAGTTTTCGCCGGCCCCCAGTTGTGGAAATTATCCACCAACCACCCTCTCAATATTTGGCACAGTGGTGGTTTGTTTCCCCCCCTTGTGAGGGAGGTATTGTCCACTCATCAGGGGGTGCATAGGGATGTATATATATAATTATAATGGTAATGGGTAATAATTAAGGTAATTTAAGTAAATGATAAATACTGGGCTAATATAAATGAGCATTCCCAGTAATATTAAGCATTTGAACCTTAAAATTATTAGCACCTTAGTTGTAGCGGCACCATTGGTCGCAGCCCATTAGATTGTTCTAGCCACTGGGAATTGTACACGTGGCTGGATTTTTGTAGCGGTCTCTCACCGCTGCCCACCGGAGAATCAGTACACTCCGAGCCCTTGAGAGAATAACATCTCTTATTAAATATATGTGGATTTGTATATATGAGATCATTGTATATAGACTCTTTGCACATAGTGCTAAATCAAAGGGCGTGTTAAATACGACACACTGATTACACTGGTCGACAAAAAAAAATCGAAGATATGGTTCTGGACTAAATGAAGCTGATTATAGGTAAATCGACCCTGCTGAACTCGAATCTGATGTTCAATTAACTCTGTCACGTCCAGTTTTTGAGAACCAGACGCAATTCATGAAAAAATATGGGTAAAATCAGCAGAAATAGGTTTCACCAATGTTTTCATTTTAAACTCTTAATCTTTTCTTTTCTCAAGCCTATTTAGGGCAGTGCAGTGTTTTTGAGTCAGTGTGGTTTGTGCAGTGAGCAGGGGAGGGTGTGCGCGCTCCATATTGGCGAGGGGTTAGCAGGCTGTGTAGTACATTTTTACCTACTGATCGTACAGCTATTGACATATATTTAAACATTTTCTTTTTCTTTGCAGATATGATGTGTTTGATTTAGTAGAGTCCTAATTTTAGTTGGTTTACCATATATAGTACCTTGTACCGGGCTGTGATGGAGCGCCGTACTGTGTGATGCATCGGACAGTTTTTGTTACATATGTGGGAATTTTTACCCCTGACAGTCTGAAGAAACCTCTTACAAAGAATGTTAAAGCAGCTTATCTGCATTACTTCAAGTGCCGTATAGGTGATCAAGATAAGAAGTGGCCCCTCACGTAGCATGCAACCCCTGTGTGAACCACTTGAATGAATGGATGCGTGGCAAACGGCCATCAGGCATGGCATTCGGCATCCCAATGGTTTGGCGTGAACAAAAGGATCACAGTACTGACTGCTACTTCTGCCTCACTAACATCAAAGGATATTCAGTAAAAACGCGAGCTAAAATCAGGTATCCTGACGTACCTTCTGCCATCAGGCCTGTGCCACATGGTCCTGATCTCCCAGTTTCCAAATGTTCCAATTGCAAGTGCCTATAAGTAAAATCAGATTCGACGAGGAGGATAATCCCATGGATACAGACTTTCAAAGAAATGGCAGACAACAGAGAGCCCAAATTTATCAGTCAGGAATGCTACATGACCTTGCTAGGACCTAGATCTACCCAAGGAGAAAAGTGAAGTCCTTGGATCTCGTCTCAAGAATGAATTTGCTACAAGAAGGAGTGTCTCATCACCACGTTTCGTCGTAGACATAAAGACTTTCAAGCTTCTTCAAGATGGAACACAAGCTCTGTTACTGCTTTGATGTGACACACTCATGGAACAACTTTGTGAGTCTCACACTTATGATAAGAGTGAGTGCGGCTGTTCATAGATTCAGGAAAAAACACGCTAAAGGCCGTTCTTCTGCATAAAGGAAATAAGCTTCCCGAGTGTTCCATTGCGCATGGCCATGAAATGAGTGAAACTTATGAAACTATGAAGACTTTGTTATCTGCTGTTAAATATGAAGAACATCTGTGGAATCTGTGTGGGGACCTTAAGGTAATCTCCTTGCTTCTAGGACTCCAGTTAGGTTACACTAAGCACATGTGTTTTCTTTGTTTGTGGGACTCTAGAGCGGACAGCAAACATTACAACAAAGGAATGCCAGCACGACCGAAAGACTCACCTGGCAGGTTCAACTGTATGTACAAACCTCTTGTTGACAGTGAAAGGTGTACTTACCTCCATTGCATCTGAAACTTGGGTTAATGAAAAATTTTGTGAAGGCCATGGATCAAAATGGTGCTGGCTTTCAGTATTTGTTAGCAAAGTTTGAACGCACTGTATCTGAAGCCAAAGTAAAGGCAGGTGTTTTCAATGGCCCTCAAATTCGTCAACTACTCAATGATGATGACTTTGTAAAGAGCCTAACTGCCCTGGAAAAGCTGCTTGGAAGAGCTTTTTGGCTGTTATAAAGAACTACCTAGGTAATGTTCGAGCATCGAATTATGAGGAACTTGTAAATGACATGTTGAAGAGTTACCATGCGCTTGGGGCTCGGATGTCACTCAAAATCCACTTTTTCCATTCACATCTTGATTTCTTCCCAACGAATCTTGGCGCGGTCAGTGATGAGCAGGGGGAACGTTTCCACCAGGACATTGCCACCATGGAAACCCGATACCAAGGACGATTCAGTCCCAACATGATAGGGGACTATTGCTGGACGCTACAACGTGAAAGTAGCTGCTCCTACAAACGAAACAGCAAACTACAGAAACACTTCTGATGTACTATGGAGCAGGGTGAGTACTTTTGTGTGTTAGGTATAGTTTTGATCATATGTATATTTAATACCAATTTGAGATCTTGACTATTCTTCTGAAGAACAGTCTAGATCTGACTGTTCTTCGAACTAGCGCATCTTTCTCTCAAAAAAAATCTCGAAGTTGTGTTCCAAAATACAGATATATATACAATAAACCCTTCATGCTCGCGGGTTTCAGGCTCGCGGATTTGATTACTCGCGGGTTTTCAACCCTTGGGATAAATAATAATAAATACAGGTAATTAAATATAATTTTAAAATACGAAAAGTATTTTTCATAAAAACTACTGTGCATGCCTCTTCAGTGGCACATAAAAGTCTGTAGTGATGCTAAAATTCGCAATATATGGCGCCTGGCGACATTAGTGCAGTGGCGAGTGACTGGCGACTAGTGTTATCTACGGACCAGGGTAGCCACACACTGGTGGGCTGAGCGCTGCGTGCACACCTCAACTTCCTCAAGCCACCACCAGACCAGACACAATAGTGAACATTTAAGCAGTGGCAACCCAATCACCCTAAAACACAGGGAGGAGCACTGGAGCAAGCTGGTGTGGTGCACAATCTGGCCGTGGTGCGAGGCATAGCTTTGTGCCAGCCACCCCAACACAACACACCCTAACACACCCTCACCGTTGGCCCACAGCGATCCACGGGGGTTCAGCGTCCACTTCCTCCTCCTTCTGGGCTCAGCCATAGGCCTAGCCATGGTGGTGGTGGCGGGGAGGAATAGGGTGTGATGTAACCCTGGCAGCGGCTACACGTGTGTCGCGGCCTCAGTCAGCTGTTATGGGTTGTTGCTGATGATGACAGTGTTCAGTTCAGTTGTGGTAGTCTGGCCTTTTTTTATCGCACTCCCTGATGTGATGTTTGATGTTTGAAAAATTTCGTCAGTTATCGACGCAGCTGAGATGGATCTCCACTGTAATCAGACAGCTCTCTCTCAGACTACCCCTAGAGAGCTGTCTGCTAGTGCTTATAGTGTTAGGGGAAGCCAGCACCCCGGGAGGCGGGTTACAAACCCCCGGCTAACACCCGGTACCTATTCACTGCTGGGTGAACAGGGCTCGGGTTTTAAGGAAACAGCCCAACTGTATCATTATCATTCAAGCAACAAATCCATTTTCTTTATACCGTAAGCCTATTTTCGGGCGGGAGGGGTAACTAATGTCATGCTCGCGGATTTACGATACTCGCGGTGTGTGTGTGTTCCCTAACCCCCGCGAGCATGAAGGGTTTATTGTATATATATATATAGTCAAAATTTACTGTGATTTGGCATATTTTCGGATATTTCCAAGATGTGGCACATTTTCGGATATATTTGGAACATAATTTAAGTATATTTTTTGCCAGACTGTACATTAGGTCCTAATAAAGCCGCAGGCACCACCAGAATTTAATTACGAGTAATATATAGTAACGTAGGGGATTGTTTCGATTAATTATATAATTATATATACGTATATAATTATAATAGCTATTAAAATTTAAAAATGCCGATATTTCAAAAACGATACGTGCTAGAGAAAAAGCAATGCCATTTTTGAAGTCAGCAGCGAAAATGCTTTCCAACCCACACACAATGAACTCGAACCATTTTTGGTGTCGACCAGTGTTATCCGCCGCGTCAAGATAACTGGGTTATGAAAACCTACTGACGCCCATAACAATACACACCACCTCCAGCCCTCCGCCTCTGTCCTTCACGGACGGCCTCGGATCACGCGCTGACCACTTCGGATCACAGGACAGGCAGTATTGATAAAAGCCTACAGCATTTCAACCCACTATCCACCGATAAGTATCCTAGTTAGTTGACTAGTTGGGGTATTGTGTCGGGATGAGATAGACGATGGTTTTTGATTAGGTAAGACTCCAAATTAATATATGTGCTTGTAGCATAAATTTCTACAGGTATGGTAAAGATAGGTGAAGATCCGGATTGCCACAGTTACCTTCCCCAGGTTTCCCCAAGTACCCATTCATCAATCCCGAAGGGAGTTGGAGGAAGAATGCTGGGTTGGCTGTCGCCAACTTGCCCTGGCCCGGATTCGAACCAGGCCTCACAGGTTCATATCCAGGCATGCTAGCCAATACACCACGGAGGCGACAGTGAAGGCATGGGCCGCCTCAAACACCTGCCACCCGTCCATTTGGAAACTCAAGCCCGCAAATCTCGCTCAGTTTCTTCCTTACCTGCATCTTATGGTTGTGACCCACTGTACCATAAAACATCATATACTGTATACAGATGACAGTCCTCCTTCACTCCCTCCCAAAGAACGTACAGTAATTGAAATTGAATCTGCCTACCTCAAGTACCAGAGTCTGGTAACAGACAACCAGCAGAGCTGTCTCACCTCCGAGAGTAGAGACGAAAAATATCGAGACAGACAGATGATTATGACTTGGATGATTAAGTGAAGGAGGAAGGTATTCAAACATCAGGTTCGTGAATGCAAGATTCACATGTAACATCAGTGTCTGTCCCAGACACCAATACACATCATAAAAAAACCCCGAGGCAGAACACGACGTGACTCTTCCATATCTCACCAAGGCGAGAGCGTGCCCTCTCGTGAACAGATTCTGATGGCAGTGAGGATGAGGAGTGGGACTACCACACTACTCCCTCCCTGCAGGATTTTCCAGGTCATGCTGCACTTCCGTGACCTGCGTCAGCTAGAACCCAGGCATAAGGCAAAAGATTAGTTGGTCGGTGTCACAGCTGAGAGCAATATTCGGAAAAAACCTGAAGGGAGCCAAAGTTCATCCTCCTCCTTATCGGCCGCCTCCCTCCGCCCACCGTGCCCTATCACCTTGGGGCGGAAGACCCCCTTTACCTCAAGAAAATCCCGTCCTCACTCCAGCTACGGCGAAGAGTCTTACGTATAGGGAAGGACGCCCCTGGGCTCACCTCTGCCCAGCGTGCCTTTTAAAATCTGCGGCTGCACTACCTGCCTTCATCACCGCCACTAACACAGCAGACTCTGTTAGATTACTCATCTAGCGTAATTAATGCTCAAGATGATAAGATTTTGTATGTATGTATCATACCATGTAAATTTTGTACATAGTTGCACTCAAGTCATAAGAATAAGGCCTTGTATGATTGTCATTTCGGAGAAATTGAAGAACAGGAGGAGTCTGATGACAACAAGCAGATGTCTTACTGCTTCCTCTCTCTCTCCAGTCCACATCACCAAACTTTCTTGTAAAATATTGCTACTAACTATATCATAATTGTTTATATGCTGTTAATAAAAGCGGAGATATATGTGAATCCAGCCCTCAGTAATTCCTGCATACACACTGATTTGGAAATCTTCACTTTATGATGTAAAATACAGTACAAATCCTGAAAGCATGACATGAAATCAGTGCAGGCAAGTTGAAGTCAAGGTTGAAGATGATCGTCAGTCATCGATTTATCCTGAACTTGAGTTTGTTGAGGGACAGAAAAACTGAGCTGTTCAACATTTGCTTTGAAGATTCGGACAACAGTGACATGCGTATTCACCAAGGATTAGTTAGTGTAATCAAGATACATTCCTATGGCGTTAGGAAGAGTAGTGTCATAAACAAGAAGGAAGTCTACAAAATTGATATGATATAAAAAATTGAACCCCAAGAGGAAACTATTGTTGCAAGGATTTAGCTCAACAATATGGCATAGACATATCGGTTAAGATTAGTTATAATTATCAACCCTGCCATATCTCACTTACTACCTTATGAAGGACTAATCTTTTGTCATATACGTCTTCTACTAACCTTCAAACCTCTTGGCAAGCTGTTACTTTGGTGGTCAAAAAAACTCAAAATCATGGACAAAAATGATCTGATAAGAATAAATAGATTTAACTCTGCCATCGCCATCAGCACAGTCCAGTCCGTGGAACGGGTGCCTCTCCTAGCCCTCCCTTATGGACAGCAACTTGGCTAGGTAGGTAAAGGTTAAGCTTAGTTAGTTGAGCTTTATAGTTGACTTTATTCTAACTAAAACTAAACCTAACCTTAAAGTAATCGCCAACCTTTTTTTTTGCCTAATTATATGATAATTTCAACACCTAATCCACCAAATAATTGCTTTCCGCCTTAATTGTCCGTAAAAAACGACTTTTGTAAAAGCGCGCGAAAAAAACTTCCTCCAACAGCTCGAATGTTATTTGGACAGTCAGAGAGACGCTCCAATGTAAACATCTGTCTGACACCTGTCGGCAATGTTATGATGAGCAATTGTACTCAGTGTCAGTGAATCTGTCGCTGTGACAGATCTAGGTACGATGCTTAATCTGAGCCCATAAAAATGACGCGTTGCTACTACATACAACCTAAACACAACCCCTAACCAGAATACTAGCGACAACAATGTGTAGCGCAACAAGCCGCCTACGAACATAAGTCATCAGCTTTAGTCAACAGGAAACTTACACCCCCTTACAAAACCCGGCGCTTACACACAACCCCTTACACATCAAGGTAATCCCCATGCTAGGGGAAGGGATTAGCTTAGGCAGGATAGTAATTTTAGGGGGTTATAGTGAGATTAGGTTAGTAACTTTTAGGGGGTTAGTATTTAGGGGTTTAGGGGTTGGTAGGTTAGTAACTTTTAGGGTTATAGTGAGGTTAGGTTATAACTTTTATGGGTTATAGTTAGAAGATTAGGTTTAGTACTTTAAGAGGGTTATAGTATTCCACGTCTGTACATATCGAGGTTTAGGTATCGTTTTGGGGCTTAATGGCGGGATATACGTTATGAATTATAGTTGTTTCGTAAGGGTTGGTAATTGAACAAGTGTGGGGTTAGGGGGTCTGGTAGGTTAGGTAGTATTGTTGTAGGGTTATATGTGAGGTTAGTTAGTACTTATACATACTTTGTTTAACATATATTAATAGGTTAACATACGTACAATCATAACGTACCACTAGTTTGCTCGCGGGTCTTGCCTCTATTGTGGATCTACGGGCTGGCCCGCAGGTGTGACCCACACAACACCACCTTACACACAACACCCCTTACCGCAACAACCCCTTACACACACAACCCTTACAGCACAACCCTTACACGCAAACTGCGCTTACACACAACCCTTTACACACACTACCCCTTACACACACCCTTACACACAACACCCTACACACAGCCCCTTACACACAACCCCCTTACACAGGCAACAACGCCCTTACACACAACAACCCTTAACACAACAACCCTTCCACAACACCCCTTACCCCAACCCCTCACACCAACCCACTTAAAAACACCCCTTAACATAACAACCCCCTTACACACAACAACCCTTACACACAACACCCCTTACACACAACAACCCCTTACACACAACAACCCCTTACACACAACAACCCCTTACACACACAACCCCTTACACACAACAACCCCCTTACACACAACAAACCCCTTACACACAACAACCCCTTACACACAAAACCCCCTTACACACACAACCCCTTACACACAACAACCCCTTACACACAACAACCCCTTACAGCAACAACCCCTTACACACAACAACCCCTTACACCAACAACCCCTTACACGCAACAACCCCTTAACCCAACCCCTTACACCACACAACCCCTTACACACAACAACCCCTTACACACAACAACCCCTTACACACAACAACCCCTTACACACAACAACCCCTTACCACACAACACCCCTTACACACAACAACCCCTTACACACAACAACCCCTTACACACAACAACCCCCTTACACACAACAACCCCCTTACACACAACAACCCCCTTACACACAACAACCCCCTTACACATAACAACCCCTTACACACAAACAACCCCTTACCACACAACCCTTACACACAACAACCCCTTACACACAACAACCCCTTACACAAAACCCCTTACACACACAACCCCTTACACACAACAACCCCTTACACACAACAACCCCTTACACACACACCCTTACAACAACAACCCCTTACACACAACCCCTTACACACAACAACCCCCTTACACACAACAACCCCCTTACACATAACAACCCCCTTACACACAACAACCCCTTACACACAACAACCCCTTCCCCACAACAACCCCTTACACACAACAACCCCTTACACACAACAACCCCTTACACGACCCTTACACACAACAAATGGATGGAGTGGTGATCACACAGCATTACACAGCATCCGGCCGGTGAGTGTAGTGAGTGTGTGTGTGTGAGTGTGTGTGTGTGTGAGTGTGTGTGTGGTGAGTGAGTGTGTGTGGTGAGTGAGTGTGTGTGTGAGTGAGTGTGTGTGGTGAGTGTGTGTGTGTGTGTTTTGTGTGGTTGATTATCCACAAATCCTTGCCAATTTAACTTCCCGTTCCACCTCTGCTTATTCCGCCGCACTAATCTTTTCAACACATTTAACGTTGTCGTACTCGAAACGTGTCAAACTTTTCTGAAAGGCACAGCTGTCTTGCTGCACCCATAAAAGGATGCATGCATGTGGCATATCGCAAAAAAAATCTATCAGAAACATCCAAAAATCTTCAAGTACTATATTTATCTCGTGTTTACGTGCTTCTGATCAGCGCGGGAAGAGGAGCCTTCCTTCTTTTACGTCACCGAGCTGTGGCGCATCGTCTGCCAGTTGCCTGCAGCATTTTAGAAGCTCGGGGAGTTTACATATTTTGATTGCGGATTATTAAAAAACGGCAGACTGGATGCAAAAAGTGACAACATATTGTTGATATACTCGCTAATGGCTATAATTTGATTGCATTAAATCAGGAATGATGAAATGGTCTGGACGATTACTTTAACCATAACCTAACCTAGCCAAGCTGCTGTCTGTAAGGGAGGGCTGGGAGAGGCGCCCGTCCCGCACCGCGACCTCTGGACTGTGCTGATGGCAACAGCAGACCTGGGCAGATTTGCATCTATTTAATCTTATCAGATCATTTATGTCTGTGCTTTTGACCAAAGTAACAGCTTGCCAAGAGGTTTGAAGGTTAGTAGAAGACGTGTATGCCAAAAGATTAGTCCTTCATAAGGTAGTAATCGAGATAAGGCAGGGTTGATAAAACACAAAACTACTCTTAACTGATATGTCTATGCCATATTGTTGAGCTAATCCTTAACTACTACTACTACTCCTGAAACACTATTCTGTCAAATTCCTTACCAATAAGATCCTGTGGTTCCTTCTCTTTTATGGACTTCATTTCAGGAGCCTGAAATCTTGTCCTGGTCCTTAAGTCCTGGGTCTTGCAGCGGTTGCGACACCTGTCACATGCTGCAACCTGTATAAATGCAATTATATTGGTAAATGCAGAAAAGACTTGGTGTATCCCTATTCTGTCCCTATTATAGCTTACTAATGCAAGAGTTAACCAGTATCTTCTCTCTTTCATTCTTTCAATGGTAGACTCTGGAACTCTCTTCCTGGGTCTATTTGCCATCTTCCTGTTTCTATTTACCATCTTCCTACGACTTAAACTTTTTAAGAGAGGAGTATTAACCCCTTCACTGCGGCTGGTACAAATACGGTCTCTCAGCTATCTAAGGGTTCACTGCGGCTGGTACATATAGGGTTTCTGTATTTAAACTCCGCGCTCAATGATGTTGTGGGTAAATATTCGCTGTGATAGGCTTGTATGGCAACAGTGTCAAGTGTTGGGATATAATAGAACCTCTTTTTCTGCTTGAGTGAGTTAGTGTGACTAATAAGGTCAAGCGGCACAGTACGACGTGTTGACGCTGCCGCGCCTCCACTTCAATGGCGAGGCTAAATAGTCAAGATATTCAACATATTCTTCATGGATATAAAACAGAAGCATGAATGAATAAATGCATGAATGAATGAAGCATTTATGTATCAAAATATGCTGTATTATATTGAATAGTAAGTAGTTTCATTGTGCGCCTGGCAGCACGGTCACGGCCCTGTTGCTGCACTCTGGACGCAACTCCTCACTTTAGCTGGTAGTCTCCACCAAGACCAAACATAGATTTTCTGGTATGGAATGAGGATCCTATTCATTTAGGCCCTTTAAGTATGATAAGTAATTACTTTATATTTTAATTAACCCTGCCGCACAAGGGAGTAGGCCTATGAATTTGATATCAGCAGTGAAGGGGTTAAGACACCTCCCGAATTAAATTGCCCCCTCCCCTATTCTGTTATCTCGTACTGTCTTCTTTATAGGGACTGGCAGCTTAAGTGGGATTATTTTGTTACTTCTATTTCTTGGACTTGGCCAGTCCTTTAAGATTTTTTTTTTATTTTTTTATAAAAAAACTATTAAAAAAAAAAAAGTATGATAATGCCTGGATCGATAATAGAAAAAGTTACAAAATATCTAGGCAGCTTAGTGTGAGCCCTGCAAGGTTGGAAAATAGTGGAATCCTAGGGTCATATGATGGGAGGAGGGACAGTACGTAAGGAAGTAAGCAGCACTGAGGGATAGTATGATAGTTCCAACAGTAACTTGAAAGTGAGAAACCCGGACGTGGAATAATGTCCGAGGTCTGCAATTTAAGCAGTAGCAATTATTCGTTTAGAGGTGGCTGTGGTGAGAACAAAATGGAGGCAGAAAGAGGTGGAAATATAAACAGAATATTTGGTATGGTTCTGTAGGGGTTAAGTTGTTCCAAAGATAAGAGTATGTAACAATTGTATATATACATTATAATACCCACATAATTCATGGTATCTCCCTTGATTCCTCTCCAGTAATAATGCTGTTTCACGTTGTTGAAGGTGGCATGATAGCCAATGTGTGCTCCAAGGTCAGTGGTATGGTACAGGTGGAGAACACGTGCCACTCCATCAGCAGTTCTGACCACCTCTCTTTTTTTCCTCCGCTAACAATGTACAATTTTTGGCCTGAAAATGACATTAACAACATAAGTGTATATTGTACATGGTGTAGTGCTAAGCAAAGGAATACACTATACACACATGTCATTAAATCATTACATCTTTTAGCCCACTCAAGCCACTTAGCAGCTGTTTGAGCGATAAAGTGGTGTTTAACATTTCTTGGTTTTATTTGGCTATAGTCAGGAGAATAAGCGAGCTATCATAGAAAACAATTGCAATTATAACTTTCAAAACAGTACCTATATACCTAATAACAGGCTGAACAGTTGAGAAGGAAAGAGTGTTGGTGCTTCCCTGGCAGGGATTTTGTACATATAACAAGGGTAGGATTTTTATACATAAAATTTCAGTTGGAGTTTGGTGTTCTTCCTCTCTTCATTACCCCTAATGACAACGGTCAAATAAAAAAAAATGTAGTGATATCTATAGACTAACCATGGGCCTCGTTTGGGTGGGGGACAGGGGGACATGTCCCCCACACATTTTGGAGTGGGGGGACAGGGTATCATTTGTCCCCCCCCACTTTTAACATTAAAATTCTGTTATCATTTTTCCATGGAATGGTTTTCAGCTAAACTTTTACTAATCAAGGATTGAAAAATAGTCTTATCTCTAGAGCCTTTTACAATAAAATGTTGTGCTTGCATTGTGCATACATTTACCCTCACATTACAAAAATGCTGCACCGGCGGCTGGGGGGCTTCGCCACCCTAACCTCCATACAGTGCTCACAAGACAGTAAGTATGTATGTTGCTGATTTTCCCCCCCAAGTATGAAGACAGAACGAGGCCCCTGAGACTTACTCATGTTTCCTGGAGTTTTGACAAGCTCCAGAAAGTCGTTAAAAAACTATCCACAAAGGACTTGGTTTGAAATAAATATGGGCATCTCCATACTCTACATCATGGTGAGTGATGGCTAAACCATAGAAGTAGTTGACAGTTAGGAGCTAAATGTACTTACTCACAGCATCCCAGGAGTAATCAGAAGTTTGCCTCTTTACCACTGTCCGCTGGGAATTGTTGAGGCCACCAGTATGATGGCCAGTTTGTAGATATGTAATTATCCTTTCAAATTTTACATCCTCCAAAGCAAACTTCTTCTTGAGATGCAGCTTCTGCTCCTCCACTGATGGTAAGGGACTGAGAAATCCAGAAAACATAATCATTAGGGTTCAATACATAAATACTTTATTTTTACATGTTAAATTAAAGTTTTGACAAAATGCAGTTTCTATATTTTTAAACCCTCTACTTTAACACCCAATCAGTCTTAGATCACTCAACAACCCCAAAAACATTGTTGTATCCGAAGAGTGTTGTGGTTCTAGGGAGGAAAATGCAAATACAGGTTGAAGTTCCCAAACTCGGCATCCCAAGACTCGGCAACACCCAAAATCGGCTATGGTTCCGGATTTTCCAAAACACGGCATCACACCCAAAACTCGGCGTAGTTGCCGGGTCGGCCGCTGGGTGCCCCCACACTGGGCCCGCTTGGTTTCTCCCGCCGATTTGTTTGTTGTTATTGTTCAGTGGTGTTGTGACTGTAGAGTTGTGTACACTGTTATTTTGTGTACTTCTACAGGTTGTTATTGGTATTATGGCTCCCAAACGTTTTTTGATTCCCAAATTTTTTTCATGTGATTTTCATGCTTTTTTTCCCCTTAATATATCTAAGTTCTAAAAGTCGGAAAATTCCATTTCTCGGCTCGGCGCTGGTCCCGAGGTTGCCGAGTTGGGAACTTCAACCTTAGTATATTATGTAGTATGTTATAATCCGGATTAAGTTAATGTCAAAAATTTACTGTTCAGTAAAGTTATTGATCAAAATATTTTCTACTAAGGCAAAAAAAGAATGAGTTTTGCCAAATAACTAGTCTGATTATTTTTATTCCTGCATAGTTACTTGAAACTTCAATTAAAGAAAACTGATGAGTGATGCGCTGACATTGCCTGTAACACCCATGTGTTTAAGCGTGTCCATATGTTCACCAGAGGACACCTAGTATAAAAACAAAATCGGCACAGTATAAGTAAGCTACCGTTACCTCCACATTTGACTTATCATTAACTGCACTGATGAGATAATCTGTGTTACAGGTTTGTAACACCTTTCCCTTTTCCCTATTTAAAGTATATCAATACTATACAGTTTTATTATGGAGGTTTTCCTTGACAACTTTACTATGCAGAACTTTACTGTGTCTCACAACACTAATAATTTAATCTGGTCGCTCCCTTCCCCATACCAAGCAACTCTCAGCAAGAAACATCAACTTGTCCCAGCCATGAGCCTTGTGGGCGTCGTGGCCTCTCTCTACGTCATGGCCTCACCCCCAGCTCTGATCAGCTCCGCACTGATATTACAAACACCAGCTGCCTTTCCACCCTCCAACTTTGCTACAGCCTCTCTGACTTCGTCAAGAGAGGGTGCGGTTTCGTCAATGGAGGATCGACATCCACTGCCTGTAATCCAGTGATCTGAAGCTGCCCAATTGGAGGGTCCCACCGTGAAAAACTGTCCAAAGTATTCAACCCAACGAGCCATCTTGGCTAACCTTTTCTATTCATTAAGCATACACTGCTTATATGAAATGAAAGTATTTTTTTCAGCGATGCAAAAAATATATCGACCTGAGCTAACCTAACCCCTACTGCAGGAAGGATTTGCTTCCTTGACCTACACTTGTGCAACCTATTCCTAGACATGCCACTAGATAACAAAACATGGTAGATAGAAAAGAACAATTTTATCATATTTTTAGCATAAGGTTATGCATAAGGTAAGATTTTTTTAGCATAAGGCTTTCTCCCAAACGTGTGTGGTGTAAAAAAAAATTGAGCAATTAAAAAAAGTAATAATAATAATAACACATTCATAAAATTCTGTTACTTCTTTGTACCAGAATTTTGTACCTTTAGAATCTTTAACCAGCATTATTTCCCTGGTAGTACAGCTGATAATCTCTCATATCATAAGAATTGTGCAAATTATGACTAAAGCATGAAATTTCTACCAGGTTAGTACATGCCATAAGCTTCATTTTAAGATCGGGAGGTAAGGCAGATTTGACCTCTGAGGACCATGAGAGGTCAATGACCTCAATGTATCAAAATATTGATGTTTGGCGTCATTGGTTAATGGTAAACATGTTTATGATGTACAAACCATGCTTTTGTGTTCCAATAAAAGTGTCTACATATTCCACACAGCATTAGTAATTATTTACAGGTGCTAGCTTTGACCTCTGAGGACAGTGAGAGGTCAATTACCTCAACATATCAAATATTGATGCCAATGAATGTAAACTGTGGTGGCTGGTACTAACACAATTGTTGTACTTGTGTGTTTGCAGGATTCCCTGCCTGATGATCCAAGCCAAGATACAAGCATCCCAGACCTGATCGTCACTATGGCAAAGCGTCATATCCTCATAGCCCCAGCCCAGCCCTCTAAGTCCAAGCAATCAAGACCACCCCCAAGAACTAACTGGGAGCTTTGTATTCTTTGCCCAAACGACAGATGAACCTTTGCAGTGCCCACTAAGATCAACCATGAAACCGAGTGGTAGTGGCTATGCATCATTGACAGAAGACCTCCTCCAGTTCAAGGGACTTCGGCACATGCCAATGGAACTCAACGTGAACAGACTGGATGATGGCGATGGCGTAGAATCTACCTTGAGGACACACAGTGCTCAGTGGCACAAGAAATGTCGTTTAAAGTTTAACAAAAAAATGTTTGACCAGCAGAGCAGAGCAGAATCAGCTTCAGGACAGCAATCTAGTACCGGTACTCCAACCGTGCACACACAATCAGCAGCTGCCCACAGGCTTCCACAGTCAACCGAGCCTATCTGTTTCTTCTGCAATAAGCCAGCTGGCACTGCAGACTTGCACGAAGCAGCTACAAAGGAAATTGACATGAACGTTTCGAGATGTGCCACTGAATGGGCCCAGACATAACTACGTCACGGTTTTGTTTACATCGGTGCATTGTGGGGATAAGGCGGGGGCGCCGCGGGTGGACCTACGAAGGGAAAACTACGGCGATGGAAAAATTTCGAGTTATTTTGCGCGAAATTGATATTCCAGGTACTATATTACTGTGCTCTGTTCTCGCTGACAACACTATAGAGAAGACCTGAGGTAATGGCTGATGTGCAGAGGCTTCTAAACCAAGAAAACAGTCATAACAGAGCCTCGTCAAAAGGTAAGCAACTGGTAGGTACATAATGTGTCCCTACCACTTGCTTACTTTTTAATGAGACTCTGCTGTGACTGTTTCCTGGTTTAGAAGCCTTCGCACATCAACCATCACCTCAGGTCTTCTCTATGTTGTCAGCAAGCACGGAAATATAGCACCTGGAATATCAATTTCGCCCAAAACAACTCGAATTTTTTCATCGTCGTAGTCTTCTCTTTGTAGGCTGTACATATCATGATTATGATAGTATTAAAATACCTTATTAATTGAGTTCCTTTGTTGTCTTTCCTCATAATAAGTAGTGCTACATCATGGTTTAAGTGTTACTTGACGAGCCAATGAATACTCTTGAGTCTATACCAACATCACCAACCTTTGCTTTGATTTATCTTATTACTCCATCCATAAACAAGTTGCATAACCACGGTGACATTACCCATCCTTGCCTCATGGTACCTGCATGGTATGTCGTCTACCGATATTTTTGTCCCTACACAAATCGGGAGAACTCGCCGACAGTAATGGTTAGGTTGGTATCCGGTCATTTCGCCCACATGCCATTTCGCCACACCATAGAGTCATTTCGCCCACACTATGGAGTCTATATAGGAGCTAGGAGGTTAGGTTATATTTGTTTAGTGTGTCGAGAACCCCCAACTCCCCGCTAGGAGGTTAGGTTATATTTGTTTAGGTTAGGTTAGGGTAGGTTAGATTTGGGTAGTTTAGATTAGATTTGGTTAGGTTAGGTTAGATTAGATTTGGTTAGGATAGGTTAGATTTGGTTAGGTTAGGTTAGGTTAGCTTAGGTTAGATTTGGTTAGGTTAGCATATCGGTGGGTCAAGCCCCCTGCTAGGGTAGGTTAATTTTGGTTAGGTTAGGTTTATTTTGGTTAGGCAATTTTCGTCATTTCGCCCACAAGGCATTTCGTCCACATGTAAGTCAATTCGCCCACATATAAGAGTCAATTCGCCCACTCTAAAGTCAATTCGCCCACACGATCCATGTCACGGAGTCATGTAACTATATCTTCCTCTGGCAGAAATGGAATGAACCACCAGTAACCTTGGGCGAAATGACGGTAAATTTCTAGTGTTTGCCCATACTCTCCCACTTCCCCCAAACAAGTTTGGGGACCTGTGGGAATGCGGGGTTTTCGGGTGGGGAACAAATTATGTGTCGGAAACACGTAATTAAAGAGTTGTGTAGGGGGGGGTAAAATTTCCTAGATCTTGGGTAATTTCCTTATATCTAGAGAAAATTGCCTAACCAAAATAAACCTAACCTAACCAAAATTAACCTACCCTAGCAGGGGGCTTGACCCACCGATAACCTAACCTAACCAAATCTAACCTAACCTAACCAAATCTAACCTATCCTAACCCAACCAAATTTAATCTAATCTAACCTAACCAAATCTAATAGGTTAGATAGGTTAGATTTAGTTAGGTTAGGTTAGCTTAGGTTAGATTTGGTTAGGTTAGGTTATCGGTGGGTCAAGCCCCCTGCTAGGGTAGGTTAACTTTGGTTAGGTTAGGTTTATTTTGGTTAGGCAATTTTCTCTAGATATAAGGAAATTACCCTACATCTAGGAAATGTTACCCCCCCCCCCTACACAACTCTTTAATACGTGTTTCCGACGCATATTTGTTCCCCACCCGAAAACCCCGCATTCCACAGGTCCACAAACTTGTTTGGGGGAAGTGGGAGAGTATGGGCAAACACTAGAAATTTACCGTCATTTCGCCCAAGGTTACTGGTGGTTCATTCCATTTCTGCCAGAGGAAGATATAGTTACATGACTCCGTGACATGGATCGTGTGGGCGAATTGACTTTAGAGTGGGCGAATTGGCTCTTATATGTGGGCGAATTGACTACATGTGGACGAAATGTCTTGTGGGCGAAATGACGAAAATTGCCTAACCAAAATAAACCTAACCTAACCAAAATTAACCTACCCTAGCAGGGGCTTGACCCACCGATAGCTAACCTAACCAAATCTAACCTAAGCTAACCTAACTAACCAAATCTAACCTATCCTAACCAAATCTAATCTAACCTAACCTAACCAAATCTAACCTAAACTACCCAAATCTAACCTACCCTAACCTAACCTAAACAAATAAACCTAACTCCTAGCGGGGAGTTGGGGGTTCTCGACACACTAAACAAATATAACCTAACCTCCTAGCTCCTATATAGACTCCATAGTGTGGGCGAAATGACTCTATGGTGTGGCGAAATGGCATGTGGCGAAATGACCGGATACCAACCTAACCATTACTGTCGGCGAGTTCTCCCGATTTGTGTAGGACAAAAATATCGGTAGACGACATACCATGCAGGTACCATGAGGCAAGGATGGGTAATGTCACCGTGGTTATGCAACTTGTTTATGGATGGAGTAATAAGATAAATCAAAGCAAAGGTTGGTGATGTTGTGTATAGACTCAAGAGTATTCATTGGCTCGTCAAGTAACACTTAAACCATGATGTAGCACTACTTATTATGAGGAAAGACAACAAAAGGAACTCAATTAATAAGGTATTTTAATACTATCATAATCATGAATATGTACAGCCTACAAAGAGAAGACTACGACGATGAAAAAAATTCGAGTTATTTTGGGCGAAATTGATATTCCAGGTGCTATATTTCCGTGCTCGCTGACAACATAGAGAAGACCTGAGGTGATGGTTGATGTGCGAAGGCTTCTAAACCAGGAAAACAGTCACAGCAGAGTCTCATTAAGAAGTAAGCAAGTGGTAGGGACACATTATGTACCTACCAGTTGCTTACCTTTTGATGAGGCTCTATTATGACTGTTTTCTTGGTTTAGAAGCCTCTGCACATCAGCCATTACCTCAGGTCTTCTCTATAGTGTTGTCAGCGAGAACAGAGCACAGTAATATAGCACCTGGAATATCAATTTCGCGCAAAATAACTCGAAATTCTTCCATCGCCGTAGTTTTCCCTTCGTAGGTCCACCCGCGGCGACCCCGCCTTATCCCCACAATGCACCGATGTAAACAAACCGTGACGTAGTTATGGGTAGGGTCCATTGGGGGACACTGAACTGCTGGCCAAGCTGTCTACAGGAGACATGATTGCCATCGAGGCAAAATACCATCGCAACTGTCTCCGTGCATTATACGTACAACAAAATCAGACCAGCCGCACTCACGGACGAGGATGCGGATCGTCTGCATGGCATAGCCTTTGCTGAGCTGGTGGTATTCATGGAGGACATGCATGCAGATGAGGACAATGCCCCTGTATTTAAACTCTCAGACGTAGCTAACCTCTACAAGACGAGACTGGAGCAGCTGGGTGCCACGGTAACCAACAGAATACACACAACCAGACTGAAGGACAGACTTCTTTCTGTGCTTCCTGATCTGAGAGCCCATTCTCAGGGCCGAGACACACTTCTCTTGTTTGAGAAAGATATAGGTCCCGCCCTGAAGAAGGCCTGTGATCATGACAGTGATGCCATGCACCTAGGAAGAGCAGCACAGGTAGTACGTAGAGAAATGTTTCAGACCACAATTTCAGAAATGTATGCAACATGTGGAACTGAGGTGCTCTCCTGCCGAGTCCGACTTGACCAGCCTCGCCCCATGTTCACACGAGGAGGCGGACACTCGCCTGCTTCTACATGTGGCAGATGCTGTGCAGAAGGGGATCAGAAAGGTGGCCATATGCACTGTGGATACTGATGTTGTGGTACTGGCTGTGGCTTCATTCAACAACATCAATCCTGACGAGCTGTGGATAGCTCTTGGTACTGGATCCAGCTTCCGGTACATAGCGGTTCACCGACTGGCTGCCGCCATGAACCCAAGACAATGTGCTACTCTCCCCATCTTCCATGCCCTCACAGGGTGCGACACTGTGTCTTCTTTCACTGGCAGAGGGAAGAAGACTGCCTGGGAGACTTAGAAAGTGTTCCCACGGGTGACTGATGCCTTTGAAGAACTCTTACGCATGCCAAGTGATGTGAGTGAGGAGTCAATGTCACTGCTGGAGCACTTCGTTGTGCTGATGTATGACCGCACCAGTGACACCATGGAAGTGAACGATGCTAGGAAACAGTTCTTTGCACACAAGTCTAGGGCTCTAGAAAACATTCCCCCAACGCAGGCAGCACATCAAGCGTGCATCTCTCCAGGGCAACTGCTGGAACCAAACTCTGGTCCTGAATCCAGAGTTACCAATCCCATCTGACTGGGGCTGGACAAAGGAGGCCTCTGGGTGGCAGCCTCTTTGGACGACACTGCCAGAGACATCAAAATCTTGCCACGAACTGATCCACTGCGGCTGCAAGAAGGGATGTACCGGCCGCTGCAAGTGCACCAAGGCTGCACTCAAGTGCACTGCATTATGTGCATGTTCGGGAGACTGTTAGGTGCAATCAAACATCTTTATATTTATGCGTCAATATGGATAATGTGTGTGTATTACATGTACCGGTATGTACTATACATGTGTCTGAGGTAAATGACCTCACTGTACTTTAAGCTTATAGACTATGTTCAGTGCACATTGAAAATTAAGGTTGCACAGATGATCTTACAACACGATTTCATGCAAGCTGTTCTGGACACCACAATAACCTAAATGTGTATTTCAATAAATTTGTTTTCTGAGGTCACTGACCTCATTTAAAGCACTTGTTCAGTCATGGTTGCATCCTGTGATTATGTATAAATAGGCTCTCCAGAAGATAAAGGGACCAACACATGGCAACATACCTTTTTAATGATTCCCAAAACAGACAAACTGCATCAGAATCGTGAAAAAATGACAATTTCAATGTAATTGAGGTCATTGACCTCTCACTATCCTCAGAGGTCAAATCTGACTTACCTCCCGATCTGAAAATGAACCTTATGGTATGTACTAACACTGGTAAAAATTTCATGCTTTTTAGTCATAATTTGCACAATTGTTATGATTATCTGCTGCACTATTGTTACTTCTTTTCCCCTCAAGACGACTTGTGTCATCTGAGGGTGGTGGAACCATACCGAACCATTAGCTAAACACAATGTTGGTAGGATTTCAAGTCACTCCGGCCCCTAGTTTCTCCGGCCCTCCGTCACTCCGGCCCCCCACCCTGGTCACTCCGGCCTACCCCTCTGGTCACTCCAGCCGCCAGTAAAATATGAAGCTATGTTGGTGGAAAGTGACATTGTTTATTCTGCAATGCTGCCACACACCAACACTAGTATTTTAGATGCTGGCTATAAGGAACATAGTACCGTCGTAGGCTTTCACTTCGTTAATTTATTACGTACTGTAGATAACACTAAAGTAATCAGGACAACGGTTTTTTTTATGTACAGACGTCTGGTGGCGTTCATACTTACATTTCTACATCCATAATTTCAGGAAAGTTAGAAGAGGCTATCTGGAGAGTCTGTCATTTTGTGTCTTCATCTGAGTCCTATAATAGCTATAAATGAACAAATGACCAAAATATCAACCGAGTGGCGACCTACACTAAGATCGCCAGCTAGTGTTTATGTTCTGAGTGTCCTCCAGCCGTCGTCATCGCCCGAAGAAAAAAAAAAAAAGTAGCGAAATTTGAAACCATATATACTTGCAGATACAGAGCATAAAACAACGCTGAAACAGTGTAGATTATTGTCATGATATAAACTACTGTGTATCATCTTCAGTGGCACATACAAATCAGTGGTGATGCTATAATTCGTAATATTTGGCACCTGGCGACATAAGTGCAGGTGGCGACTATAGTGTTATCTACAGTAGTTATAGTCATTTACACAAAATATAATTATAAAGCTGTATATAGAAGTAAAATATGCATCCAAGTAAAAAAACCAACATGAAAAACTTCATGGGCTCGAACACGCAGACACGCACACTCAGCTCTGGGAGGCCGCAGTGACTTGGGTTGAACCTCTGAGAGGCCGGAGTGACTAGGGCCGTAGAAACTAGGGGCCAGAGTAGCCAGGGCCGGAAGAACTAGGGGCCGGAGTGACTTGTTTCGGTTGGTAGTACATCCAAAGACATTCTACAACAAGATACCTCACTCCGGGGTGCCCTGTGGTGCGCGTGAAATCGACCTCCGCCGTGCGGCAGGAGTTAACCAGTCTGCTGGCCCATTCATTTGCTGCATATGACTATCAATGAAAATCATATAGACTATGGTTTATCAGTATATATGATGTACTGTTATCTTCGTAAATGTTTGTTCTATAATATTATCAAATAAAAAACAGTAAAACACGCTAAAGAAATGCCATTACGAGTCTCTTAAGAAATATGCATGAACTTATTATTTACTTCAACTCTTCGCCATTTAAAACTTTGCAAGTCAACATTTACCATGAAACATATCAATAGAAGCGCAATTTTATTAGCTTTCCATTGATATATTTCGTTTTCTGATAAATTAATTAGAACCATGCATACATTACCGTTAACTAAATAAATAAAATCATCAATCGAGTCATTTTCCCGCTTGATGATGTTATTTATTTAGTTAACGCTAGTTTATGCATGGTGCTAATTCATTTATAGAAAACGAAATATATAAGTGAATAAATAACATCATCAATCAGGAAAATTACCCGATTGATGATGTTATTTATTTAGTTAACGGTAATGTATGCACGGTTGTAATTCATTTATCAGAAAACAAAATATATCAATGGAAAGCTAATAAAATTGCGCTTCTATTGATAGGTTTCATGGTAAATGTTGACTCTCAAAGTTTTAAATGGCGAAGAGTTTAAGTGAATATTCTTTGGTCATATGCAGCAAGTGAATGGGCCAGCAGACTGGTTTAACACCTGCCGCACGGCGGCGCCACCGTCGGCGGATAACAGAAGTTGCATTGGAGGGACCGCGAGTGAGGTATCTTGTTGTAGAATGTCTTTGGTACATCTTTGGTAACAGCTGTGTCAATACGCCAGTAGCTACATTTTTCACACATAACACACTACACTCACTCAGCCAAGTACTTTCACTCACATTGTTCCCCTTACTGCATATTTTTGTCTTAACCTAAGTTATCCAGTAAATTGGTACTTTCTGCCAGTAATTGAGTACGAGGTTAAAAGTGCTCTTTTCCTATATTTTGATGTGTTAAAAATGAAGTCAAATTAAAAATCGTCTGAAATGCCTCTTTTTACAATTGTCCCTCCTCCTCCATAACAAACCTGGGGACTCGTCAGGAACGAGAGGTTTCGGGCAGGGAAAGTGGAAACAAGTGTTGTATGATTATGTGGATGACTTAAAATATATCCGGTAAACACACTATGCCTATGGGATGACATAAGCTCGAAAATAGATGAAAATCTATACGGTAACTGATAAAGTCTACGGGAATTACCTACCGTACCTATTCCTGCAAAATTTCCAAGTTAAATCTTCACATTGGTAAAACTGCAATTTAATACAATACATGGACATTGGGGTTATACTGCAGTTTAATGCATTACAAGGCAAACCCCACATCTAACCTAATCTGATTGGTGGTAAAACGGTATTAGTTAGGTAGTGGGCTTTCAAAAGTCCTAGGACTCTTACCTACATCATCGTGTAGATTTTTTCATTCTTGAGTATGTATTTTGAACCCCATTTCCCATGGCGCAATTGAACAATAATGGCATTACATGCAGTACCGAAAAACCACTGTTATTTCAGCCAGCAACGGTTAAGTTAGGTTATATCAGATTACGTTAGGTTAGAGGTGGGGTTTGGTTTAGTAACAGATATCAAGAAAAAAATTAAATTATCAATACTTGGCAGTGCAAAGAAGAGCAAGGTTTGCGGGGCGGTCAGGGAGGGGCGGGGCCGGTATCTACATAAGCTCTGCTCCAAGCTTATCTGAATGAAATTGCAGCAGCATATAGAACACTTAATGTACTTCATATCTGCAAGGGTTCCAGTGTGCTGTCAGGCTTGTTTAAACCACACTGCCTCTACAAAGTCCGAGGTGCTTGAAAAATTCTAAGTCCAAAGGCAACCGCGTAAATAGAGGGTATAACGGGGGGGGGAGGGGGGGTCCAGGAAGATAATGGGTTAATACACCAGGTTTGGTTAGGTTTAGTTTATATTTTCCCCTACCCCCGTCATCTCTGTGAGTGCTTGTTTTTGGACTTATAATTAATCAGGCACCTCAGACTTTGTTGAGGCAGTGCGGTTTAAACAGGCCTGACAGCACACTGGACCATCAGCCTGTGCAGATAAGAAGTACAGTAAGACTTAGTATATTATATGCTGCTGGAATGTCAGTCAGATCAGCTTGGAGCAGTGCTTATGCAGTTTAACCGTTATTACCGTCATCAGCTTGTAGCTCTGACCATTTGCAGTATTTCCAACCTCTACATTAGCCGTCGCCGAAAGTTCCCGGTTTGTGTTGGGACGAGAATTTCGGTAGAAGAGAGTACCAGGTACCATCTAATTTAACCGTTTATGCCTGAAATAGTGGTAAACAATAGGTAAACTTGATTGGACACAACGTACCCGTCAACAGGGACAGCAGCATCCATCCTTCCGTTTCAGCAGGGTAGACAGCTCAAGGATGTGACGTTCAGGGTTTATAGAACTGTCGCCGATAGCAACTCGCTCCGAAACACCAACAGAGAACTATCGCCGAGTCTCGCCGTCGTGGAAATCTTCGGTGAGAGTTCCACTTGTAATACAACCTAACCTAACCACATAACCTACCCTAAATGTTCAGGCTAATACTGGTATTTCATTCCTAAATTAAGAAACATGGGTAAAAGTTGATTAAATGTATATATTGGGCACTGTAATATCAATATCAAGGTCAAGAACGGGAACTGTCGCTCACCGACGTGAAAAATTTGCACACTCGCCGACGTCGGCGAGAATTCCACTCACATGTAAACAATAGGGCTGGGCGAGAACCGGTTCTGGAACCGGTTCCGAGGGTCCGCCACGACTGCTAGAAACCGGTTCCGATTCTGGAACCGGTTCCGCCTTAACGGTTCCTCAGTAATCTACATGACTTGACGGTAGCTATCAGTGGCGTACCCAGAAATTTGAAAAGTGGGGGGCCAAACAAAACAAAACGGTTATACAAAAGTCGTGTTTTCACGGAAATAAGGCGAAGAAATGATTTTTTTTGTGTGGATTAGGTAGGTAGGTATTTTGAATGAACATTCAACATACTTATGCAAAGAAAAAATGAGGCTGGACGAATACTTTAATATAACTAAGTTATATAATGGCAAGGATAAAAAAAAATCGTTTAAAAAATGTTTTTCGTTCGATGAATATATTTATTTATTATTATTTATTCTTTGCAAAAAGGGGGGGGGCATGGCCGCATGCCCCCCCCCCCATGCCATGCCATGAAATGTGGACAACTGGTAGAGACTAAATGTGGACAACGTGAACGGCACAGGTGTTAGGTGTTATGTAACTTGGATACTTTTCTCAGTTAAATGAAGCTTGTATTTGTATTAGTAACTAGCCGCAAAGCCGCCCTCCGGGCGGGCTTTTTGGCTAGCTCCTGCGGAGGGCTATGGTGGGGCCTTCGGGCCCCCAGCAAACACACTAACGTAAACCTAAACGTTTTGAGACAGGTAGCGTTTTTGGTAACGTTAGGAAAATTCGTAATATATACGTAAATCATACGTTCACTCTTGAATTGTCTATGTTGTATTTAGGTAGTGTTTGGTTACGTCGCTACGATACGTTTTATGAACGTAATTAAGACGTTATGTAATACGCGTTTCTTCTACTAATATATTACGTAGTGGTTTTACGTTTCAATTACGTACTTATAACATCATGATGTAACGTGATATTAGAGGATTCAAAACGTTATATATACCTAATGAATACGTGGATACATATGTTAAAGTCAAAGATACGTAAGTATTACGTTAATATGAATTGTGTATGTTGTATTTAGGTATGTTTTGGTTACGTCGCTACAATATGTTTTTCAACGTAATTAAGACGTTACAGAAATACGTGTTTCTTCTATTAATATAGTACATAGTGGTTTTACGTTTCAATTACGTACTTATAACATCATGATCAGAGCTGGGCAGTATTTAAATACATTTGTATTTAAATACGTATTTAAATACAGTTGTGTATTTAGAAATGTATTTATAAATACATTGGTTGTCATGTATTTAAATACAGTATTTAAATACTTTTATGAGTATTTAAATACATTGTATTTAAATACTCATAATATAAAAATGTAAATACTTTTTTATCAGTTAATTTGGTCATAAACCCGCCCAACTACCTGGCAACTGATGTTACAGTGAACCAGTGTCTCCATTTGCAAGGAAATTTCCTTCTTTTAAGGAAATTTAGGCCTGAGAAGGAAATTTCTAAGGAAACCCAAAATCTAAGGAAATCCTAAGGAAATCCATTTTTTTCGGAGATGTTAATATTTGTGTGTATTTAAAATGTATTTAAATACAGTTGATGTAGTTTAGTTATTTATATTTAAAATACATTCAATGAATTTAGTGCCCAGCTCTGAATACACACATTTATGAGTCATGACTTGAAAGTCAAGCTAGATAATTGTAGTTTCGGAGACGGGACAATATGACCTTATGCAGTATCTCGTTTCCTGTATGTCATCATATGTCACAACTACATGAACACACACACACACACACACACAACACACACACACACACACACACACACACACACACACACACACACACTTATTTGATTTTTATTATATGCTTACTAAACCCTAGCCAATCATCTCCCCCACTTAAAAAAACAAAAAAATACTAAAACTCCTGAAATCCTTAAAAAAACACATTAAAACCTAGCCAATCCCCTTCTATGCTTACTAAATTACTTGCTTATTCTTAATTTACTTATGTAATAGCTTCTTCTTAACCCCTTCACGCCCAGATCTTTCCTTTGCCACATAAAATCGTCTGTTGTTAGCTATAAAATTACGAAAAAGTAACTGATTATACCAAATTAGTTACTGGACAAGGATAATAAACGGTCATAGCTATAAAAATATTGCTTACATTCACCAAAAATTGTCTAATGGTAGTCATATTACAATAGAAATTACGTTTTGGGCCTCAAGGGGTTATTTTAATTCTTAACTTACTAAAACCTCCACTCCCCTTCTATGCTTACTAAACCCTATCCAATTATTTCCCCATCTTAAAACAATACTAAAAAAATAATAAAACTCCTGTATCCTTAAAAAAACACCATTAAAACCTATCCAATCCCCTTCCCACCTTATCAAAACCTATCAAACCCTAGCCAATCCCCTTCCATGCTTACTAAACTCTATTAAACCCTAGCCAATCCTCTTCCATGCTTACTAAACTCTATTAAACCCTAGCCAATCCTCTTCCATGCTTACTAAACTCTATTAAACCCTAGCCAATCCTCTTCCATGCTTACTAAACTCTATTAAACCCTAGCCAATCCTCTTCCATGCTTACTAAACTCTATTAAACCCTAGCCAATCCTCTTCCATGCTTACTAAACTCTATTAAACCCTAGCCAATCCTCTCCCCCCCTTAAAAAAACAATAAAAATCCAATAAAACTTCTGAAATCCTTAAATAAAGCATCAAAAACTTAAGTGTGTGTGTGTGTGTGGTGTGTGGTGTGTGTGTGTGTGTGTGGTGTGTGTGTGTGTGTGTGTGTGGTTTGTCATGTATTTCAATACATATTTGAATTTTTGTATACATATACAAAATACATATACATATAGGCTACATATACATACAAATACAAACATAACATAAATACAAAAAATACAAATATTTAAATAATTATATGAGTATTTAAATACATTGTTTTTAAATACTCATAATATAAAAATGTAAATACATTTTTATCAGTTATTTGGCCATAACCCGCCCCACTATCTGGCAAACCTGATGTTACAGTGAACCAGTGTTTCCACTTGCAAGGAAATTTCCTTATTTGAAGGAAACTTAGGCCTGAGAAGGAAATTTCTAAGGAAACTCAAAATCTAAGGAAATCCTAAGGAAATCCATTTTTTTTCGGACATGTTAAAATTTGTGTGTATTTGAAATGTATTTACAAATGTATCTAAATACAGTTGATGTATTTAGTATTTAGTATTTAAATACATTAATAAAATGTATTTAGTATTTAAATTCATTTCTCCCATGTATTTAGTATTTAAATACATTCAATGTATTTAGTGCCCAGCTCTGATCATGATGTAACGTGATATTAGAGGATTCAAAACGTTATATATACCTAATGAATACGTGGATACATATGTTAAAGATACGTAAGTATTACGTTAACCCTTTCACGCACGAAAAGTTTATTAAGTTTTTCCGTCCACTGCGACATCAATTTGGGGCTCTCTAAGTTGCCCCGCGGAATGGCCTGACTGTGCGGCGAATGTTTATGTTATCAATTTCAACCACGATTATTCTTTTTTCCTGGCATTATTATATATCGTTGGTTTCGCAAGAGATTATTCTGCCTTATGAAAGACAAAAATATCAAGAAATGCAAATAAATAGCGGAGTTTAACGACTTCAAAAAACATTGAGTAAAGAGAAATAAGAAATACTTACGTTCACCACTTCGTAGCTCGATACTTCCTGAGTCGACTTTTATGGTTTATATGCCAATAAAAGCGGACTTTTATGAGGATTCCAACGCTACCATTATAATTTTCATATGGCCAGTAGATTTTGAGAAAATGGAGGAAAACTGAAACACATGTTGGAAGACGGATGGCTAAGAAGGCGGGCTAACACGCTGCCTGCTGAGAGTGAACAGAGACACGGGGCGGGCCCTTATCACTTCAAATCCATTCGCACGAGCGAGTTGACAATTATTTTTTAAATTAATTAAACATTAGTTTATTTTATAGGCCTAGCTTGGATCTTTTACGCAGAAAGTTTTGACGCGATTCTGATAAATACTTTATTTTTGGCGAATTTTTTTGTTTTTTGACGCAATTCGCGTCAAAAGCTAAGATGTACACGGGCCTGTTTTGACGCGATCGCGTCACCGTGCGTGAAAGGGTTAATATGACATAACCGTTATCCACGTGAATTCCAATCGGAGTTATGGTGAAATCAGGTGACTTATATCAGGTAGATCTATATACACGAAATAACGTACAAACTACGTAGAGCATTCACGTGACAAAATCACCTTTTTAGCACGTTTATAGCACCTTTAATTATTTATTTTTATTTACGATTTTGTGACGGAAATACATATGGTTCACATTCAAAATACGGTTGTTTGGATGAAGATATTTAATTTGAAGTAAAGAGTAAATTTCAGGTTATTATGCATGTATTGTTTCTTATTATAGTCTATGTAGAAACGTTTTCTATTAGGTTCATATTAGAGAAAATGTTAATTAATACGGTATACTATTATAAGTTCTAGTAAATCAAATTGTATTATTTGTTATGCTTATTATATAATCAAATGTAATGATTTCAAACTTTTAAACGGTAAACTTAAAATATATTCAAAACTATAATCAATAAAAAAAAGTCACATACATGATATTATGGGATATTGGGACTACTTAGATTTTCATTTTTAGGATTCAGATATATCTGAAGGAGTATATACTTTCACATTGACACGAGGATCATTAAGTAAAAGCCAACCTACTGTGGCAAGACATTATGATCACCTCATAAACAGGGCTGGCACTAGTGATGTGCGGTATTAAGAAAATACCGGTATTGCCGATACCGGTTTGCGGGAACAATACCGATACCGGAAATACCGGTAAAAATTAAGATACCGGTATACCGATACCGGACCTAAATACCGGTATTACCGGTATCGGTATTTGTTTTTTTTGGTGTTTTTTTACATGTCCATTCCAAGACAATTATTAACCCCTACAGCATCGCCCCCCCCCCTTAAATAAAGTTTCCTATAGCGTCGGCCATTTCTTTTATTACAGTTATGAACCCCTGACGTATAGCATCGCTAAAGGTAAGGTAAAGATGGGAGCATAAGCTTAGCTGCGCGTGGCATGCGGTGCTCATCTCCGTGGCATTAGCCCTTACAGCCTATGGTGGGTGAGAACCCATATAATATCCGAGACACTCCCGCTGTAATTATACATTGAATCCCGGGTTAACACAGGACAGCATAGATTCCCCTAACACCGTTTTCTGTGTCGTCGGCCAAACACAGTTGTAAGGGGAGACCAATTAAACTATGTTTGAATAATTTCGTCGTATCGACGCAGCTGAGATGGATCTCCGCTGTAACCAGACAGCTCTCTCACAGACTACCCCTCGAGAGGTGTCTGCTAGTGCTGTCTGCTAGTGCTATAGGCTACAAGGCCCAAGGACAGGACCTATAAAGGCACAGGAAAATACTGAAGAACCAAGAACTGGAAGAAAATGTGTCATAAACCACCTACCAAAAAAACTAGTGCCCGCCGGGCACTAGTGAGGAGTCTTTACTGGTGGGCTGGTGCACGCTTTGCACAAATTACTCGCTGTATAATTATTTACACAACTATACATCTTCCAACTCAAAGGAGCTGTATAGCAAGAACTGTTGCAGAAAGGTAGGCTAATATGGTACGTACCAGGAAGGTTGTGGCAATGTGCTCGCTGAAGGTAGTAGTAACGTAGCAAAAACGTAGTGGGATGTAGCAAATAGGTTGTGAAAAGATGATGGAACGTGTTAAAAAGGCAGTACAAACGTTTTTGAAACGTGCAAATGGTTCCCAAAATGTTGTAGAAAGGTTGTCAGTTACGTAGTGAAATACGTAGTTAGGACGCACCTGGGCGTCCACACAAATTCGTATTAGTTACGTATTTTTGCTACGTAAAAGTTACAAAACCGCTACCTTTATACTACGTACAAAATACGTAAGTGTGTTAGCTGGGCCATCACTGTGTTTGGTGGGCCGAAGGCCCACCAAAACACAGACTCTGCAGATAGCCCCTTGTAGCTTTCCTGAAATCATGGATGTAGAAATGTAGTATTAACGCCAACCTATTCACATCACCCCCAACCCATTCACTCACCCATTACCCATCACCCCCCACCCATTCACTCACCCATTACCCACCACCCCCCACCCATTCACTCACCCATTATTATCCATCACCACACACCCATTCACTCACCCATTACCCATCACCCCCCATCTATTCCCTCACCCATCACCCATCACCCCCCACCCATTCACTCAACCCATCACCCCACACCCATTACCCATCACCCCACCCATTCACTCACCCATTACCCATCACCCTACATCAAGGTTTCCTCAATTCTCGCAACCACTTTTTTTCACAATTCTCGCTAATAGGCTGCTAAAAAAAAAAAAAAAAAAAGTGATCAGATCATCTCATAAATAGGCTTAAAACATTCCCCTGCTCGAGCCGGTTCCAAAACTGTGCCATATGAGGGAATTCCGCCACAGGGGGCGGCACCTGGAGTGGGACACACACACACACACACACACACACAGACACACACACACACACACTTTCGCTTATATTATTATAGATATGACTCATAGGCAGTGGCGTACCGCAAAGACTAAATCATAATATAATAATTTATATATATATATATATATATATATAATATATATATATATATATATATATAGTATATATATATATATATCTATATATATATATATATATATATATATATATATATATATATATATAATATATATATATATATATATATATATATTACATATTATATAAATATGTATTATATATTATACATAAATAAATATATATGTAGATATATATATATATATATATATATATATATGTATATATATATATATATATATATATATATATTATAATATATATATATATATATATATATATATATATATATATATATATATATATATATATTATATTATATATTATATATTATATATATATAATACTATATATATATATATATATATATATATTTTTTTTTTTTTTTTTTTTTTATTTTATCTAATTTATATTTTTTTATTTTATATTTATATATGTACTTATTTTTTATATATATATTTATTTTTGTTTTTTATTTACTAATTTGTTTTATTTTTTATTTTTTATTTATATATATTTTTTAATTATAAGTTTTTGTATTTTTTTATTTGCTATATTTTTTATTATTATTTTTTTTTAAATTACCGGAACCGGTTCCGGACCGGTTCCAACGATTCCGAGAGTATGGAACCGGAACCTGCGGTTCCAAAATTAACGGTTCCTGCCCAGCCCTAGTAAACAAACGCAGCCTGGCGCTCACGTGTCAGTGTTGCTGTCATTGATCGTTGATCACACTGGGGAACAATTTGAAGAAAAAAAAATTGTTGAGTTAGATTTTTGAGCTTATTTAGACTAAAATTGGCATGCTGATTCCAAATCTGTAGTCAGTTTTTTTCTAGCACGTCAAGTTTTTTCTCCACAGCTTACCCTCCAGGTAAGCAAAATTCCACTTGTGAGCTGTAAGTGTGTCCTTCTACACAATGGCAATTTGTTTGGCGCAGTCCCTATTGGGCATTCGGTCTGTCTTCGTGAAGAATATGGAGATGTAAAGAGAGTCATTGAGTTGTTGCAATATGACAAACACAATTGGATCATCTGTGTTGACCTTAAAATGGTGTCCTTCCTTGGTCAACAACGTGGATACACAAAGTATCCCTGCTTTCTCTGTATGTGGGATAGCAGAGCTCGAGAGAAGCATTGGGTTCAGACGAATTGGCCTCCGAGATCTGATCTTAAACCTGGAGATCCTAACATTGTAGTACATGAGCCACTTGTTGACAGGAAGAAAATAATATTCCCACCTCTGCACATAAAACTAGGTCTCATGAAACAATTTGTAAAAGCATTGTCAACTGATGGCGACTGTTTGAAGTACATCATCTTGGCATTTCCTGGAAAAAATCAAGGCCGGTGTGTTTGATGGTCCACAAATTCGACAGCTCATCAAAGATGAACATTTCAACGGTACTATGTCAGACCTTGAAAAGAATGCTTGGCTATCATTCAAAGACGTCGTCAAGAACTTTCTTGGAAATACACGTGCAAGTAATTACACAGAAATTGTTCAGAAACTATTGGAGAGCTACAAAGCGCTTGGTTGCAACATGAGTATTAAAGTACATTTTTTGCATAGCCATCTTGCCAACTTTCCGGAAAATCTTGGTGCTGCTAGCGACGAGCAAGGTGAACGATTTCACCAAGATTTGAAGGTTATGGAAGAACGTTACCAGGGTAGATGGGATGTGCATATGATGGCTGACTATTGTTGGAGCATCAAACGCGATAGTCCTCAAGTTGAACACTCCAGACAAAGCTACAAACGTAAATTTTTACCTTAACCTGCACACAATTATAGCCTTATCCTTTCTAAAAACATGATAATGTTAAATAAACATTCTATTCATGCCTATTTCTTTCATTTTTCATTGTATGTTAACATTTGCAACTTTTTATAAAATAAGCACTGTTACTGTTAGGTACAGTATTTCTCATATTTTTTAAGAAAACGAAAATCCTACAGTTCAAAAACTTGACGTGATAGAGAAAAACTGAGATCAGTTTTGGATTCAGCACCCAAAAACTACTTAATAACAAGTGTCAGACCTAACTCAACAAAAATTTGTTCCCCAGTGTCATTGATCATTAATCGTTGATCGTGTCAGATCAACCAACTAAAATTGAATTTGTGTGGAAATGAAAACTTCCCTTTTTGCATCGGATTTTCCCTGTCACACACACACGCACACGCACACACACACACACACACAACACACACACACACATATATATGAATATTTAAGATAAACTAAATGGTTTCTTCTTCCCCATTTGTCTTTTTTTTCCCTCTCGAAGTCAAAATTTTCGTAAAACAGGTAAATTTACATGCATCTGGCAGCACTGTACGTGGTGCGGGGGATGGTGAGAGCGGGATAGTCGCTGGACTCCGCGGCTGGAGGTAAATAGTCGTATGTACAGACTAGCCGCAAAGCCGCCCTCCGGGCGGACTTTTTGACTAGCTCCTGCGGAGGGCTATTGGTGGGCCTTCCCCACCAAACACAGACTCTCCAGATAGCCCCTTCTAACTTTCCTGAAATCATGGATGTAGAAATGTATGTATTAACGCCAACCCATTCACATCACCCCCAACCCATTCACTCACCCATTACCCATGATCCATCACCCCCCACCCATTCACTCACCCATTACCCATCACCCCCCACCCATTCACCAGTGGCGTCACCGCGGGGGTGCTAAGGGGGACCTAGCCCCCCCAAGTCAAGGACTCAGCCCCTCCAAACAAACCAAAAACATACATTGTGCAATTCCTTTGTGTTTGTTAGTAGAGAGAGAAAAATGGCAATTTTATTATTTTGTATAAACAATAAAAATTTCTTCAAATTATCAAATTTAGTTAATATGGTATGATGCATGGTATAACTCTATTAATTTATGTGTCATGTAATTAAAGCTTAATTCCACTTTCTTCTCTTTTTTGGGCTTCAAAATTACCCTGGAACTGATTAATTTTCAAAATGACCCCCCCACCCCCCAGCTGGATAGGCTCGCTGCGCTTGCCCATCACCACCCCGGGGCTAAAGCCCCCCCCAATTTTTTTTTCCTGGTGACGCCACTGCCATTCACTCACCCATTACCCATCACCACACACCTATTCACTCACCCATCACCCCCCATCTATTCCCTCACCCATCATCCCCCACCCATTCACTCACTCATCACACCACACCCATTACCCATCACTCCACCCATTACCCATCACCCTACCTACATCAAGGTTTCCTCAATTCTCGCAACCCACTTTTTTCCCGCAATTCACGCTAATAGGCTGCTAAAAAAAAAAAAAAAAAAAAAGAAGTTATCGGATCATCTCATAAGTGGGCTTAAAACCTTCCCCTGGTCAACCTGGTTCCAAAACTGTGCCATATGATGGGATTCCGCCACGGGGGGCGGAACCTAGAGCGGACACACACACACACACACAGACAGACACACACACACTTTCGCTTATATTATTATAGATGGAAGAATGGTGGCAGCAAGGTGTGTGTGATGTGTGTGACAGGAGTGGATGAAACCGTGGAGCACTTGATGCTGGAATGTGAACGGTATGAGTATGCTAGAACAAAGATGTTGGAGGTAGTGGTAGGAGAGGTCGGAGTGGAAGAATGGAGAGAGATGAGAGACAGGAGTGTGGAGATGGAGTACCTGCTGGGATTGTGTGCTGAGTGGAGGAGTGACAGTCGTGTGATTGAGAGTGTAAAAGAATTCTTGGAGAATTCTTGGAGTGCACGTAGGAGAGAGAATGAGAGGCAGGGGGCCCCTCAGTGATGGGGGACCCCGTGTGGGTGTGGTGCCGGGAGGGGGGGTGAAACACCTGGGGGGAGATGCTCGAAAGAGTTACGGGCCCGTAAGTATTACCTTAGGGGACTTTTACCTCGTAGTGCCTCTAATGGCCCCCATCCACGGTACGATTGGTCGTACGATCTGATCTGACAGACCTGATCCGATGGATTTCCTACCACCCACTAACGATCCGACCGCACCTCAAGACCAGTTCAGTTGGTGATAGAAACGGTGGAGAGCGGTTCTCATGATGGGTCTAAGCAACGAGGATCGAATTACTTTTGATGGAATCTGATACCACAACTGAGGAGCGTAAACATCATCCGCGTTCACACCAAATTTCACAGAGGCAGTTATTTTCTTAATATATTTCTGGCACACACTTCTCATATAGTTTTTTTTTTTTTTTTTACTGTTTCAACATTAGCCTCACTGTCGCTCCTTGAGTTTCTCTACCAATACTTCATAAGTTGCATTTTTCTTAAAGTTATCCATTTACTCTGCTTTTTATTTCCCACAAACATTCAGTTTCTATATAATTGGATGAATTCTGTCCAAAAGTGCTTCTCATTAAAGAAACAATTCATCTTGGTAGTCCTCTCGCGACGTTGTCAGTGGCGAAACTGACGGCTGGCCTCACGATCAGCACACTCACGGTGCGATCCGGTCTGAACCGGATGATCTGTCGGATCTAAAAACCAAACACTGCTTGGTCACCATCCGACCAGCTGTCAGTCGGTCGGACAGACCAAAATCACCCCACTCATGATCCAATCTGGTTGGATCCAACCAGATCTGTCCGATGGTCGTACGACCAGATCGCACCGTGGATGGGGGCCTTAAGGGAGATGCTCAAACCGTTTTCTCACTTGGTACGGGATCGCGAGGCTAAGGGTGGTCTGGAGCACCCTTAACTCCCCAAGGGAGTGAAATTTGAAGCGACAAGACATAAACAAACAAGTTGTATCACTATATTTTATGTTTATTGTGTATTATAGAGGCATTTCATGCTTGCCTGTTTGAAATGTGATGTGTTTATTGCATCATTGACTCCATATATATCATATTTAACATACAATACCTATATTTGTAATAAATTCATATCAGGGCAAACCTATATATTAAATATATATATCGGTCGACTTCTTGAATCAAAACGTATAGTTCATCATACAAGTTTGGCCGCTATAATGATCCGGTGGTGGTGGTGGTATCAAATGTCTGACGTACTAGTACACACGCACGTATACACACAAGCAAGGATATTATAAAGTTATACTATCCTTGCACACAAGTGTCACGTGTGTCACAGTGAGGTGTTAGCCCCCCAGTGTGTTGTCTGACCTAAAGAGCGAACTTGCAGTTCTCGTCCACTATAACAGAGTACCGCCAGGGCCACGGATACGGCATACGTACGGCGCGGGCCAGCAGTGGTCTATAGATCCTAATTTCGGGCATGCGGGACTCGAACCTATAATCAGCGCATCAAGGTATACCCTGGGTACGTCTCTGTAGTAATCAGCGGGAGAATATTACACTGAAAGGCTAATATGGCAGCTATGTATTATCGTAACAAAATTTCCCCACACATATCCCTAGAATATCCCTATATTCCCCACCCAGAGGCCACCGATAACCGTACGGGAGTGACGGCTCGGTACGAGCATCTCCCTCAGCCCATCCTCGTAAGGTTATTGTAGCCATACACTCGTAAGTTGTCCCTTACGAGGGATTTTCGAGCATCCCTGCCCTGGCTGTGTTTCCCCCCCCCCCTCCCTTTTGCTTCTCTCCCAACAGATTACGCGTGTGGGAGAACGCCGGACCAAAGGCTTCACCGACAGCATCCGCTGGGTGACTCCCAAATCAAAATCAAATTCTAAATCAAGGGAGATTTAAATCCTTTTAAATATCCTTATATGGGAAAAACTATATTTACCAATGTGTTACCCAAGGCGAAGTGGATCTTACACCCAATAAGATCTTCTTATTACTGCATATGATCATTATTTATATATTTCTTCTTTTAATGTCTATATAATCTTGTGCCGCCATATATACCATGTCGATTGTTTGCGTAGTGAAAATTTGTTGGTATCACTGGAAAATTCATGCACAGCATGGAAAGGGAGCGGAGGGTTCAAACTTCACACAACATACGAAATGGGGAAGATATAATACCAAAAAGCTGTAGTTTAACAGGTATGCCTACCACCTTTCTGGATATCCAAGGAATGTCGCCCAGTAAGATTTGCTTAAAAAATGCTCTGCTCCATACGATATATTTTGTTGATATATATATTGCTTTTCCTAGGAATTAAGCGGCACACAGTTTAGTCTTGCACGTCTAGTTTAAGTCCCCGTCAAATCTGATAGAAAACGTGTCCCGATCGCATATTAACAAATAACAATGCGCTCGCCTTTTCGGCAGAGCAGACCCTTCAACATTGGTCCCGATCAGCTGACATTAGTAATTTAGTAAACAATCTTGAATCTTGTGTCAGAAGCAGCAGGTGAATGCCTGTGCTTTGGAGTCCATTACACCTACGGTAAGCTCCTTCAGGTGTTGTAACATTATCATAGTATTAGTGGAGTTACAGTGTGTCTTGTTAGTAATAGTGATACAAGTGTTGCATTTCTTATTACTGCACAGCGACGGGAAATATATGCGTGGCTCTCAAAACTTTATTTTCCTCGTGTAGATGTGGGGTGACCTTTGATTGAAGTGTTTGGTATTATTTTATGATGGGACCAAACTTCCCTACACAATTGGAGAGAACTGAAACTCGAGAAATGCCAGTGGTCGCTGGCAGTTTTAACTCAAAGGTTGGTCTACTGTGTTTTCCCTCCGCGACTAATATTTTTCATAAATCAATTTCGCGATAAATATTGATGCACCGCATCTGAATACTAAAAAAGAACGTTCTTCTGTTGTTCTAGTAAGTGTATGCATGACATGCATTACGATTGAACGTTCTAAGATAGCAATTTAATGCAAATTACTCGCCTCGAGTAGCAAAGCTTAATATATTTTTTACATGTATATTATGGCATGTAAAATTTGGGCGATGTTCACACTGTTTTCTAAGACAGTACTGCTGCGTCTGGCAAACGCTTGTCAAAATACAATAAGCAATGCCTTGGAAAACGAGAAAAAGAATGCCGAAATCGGCTTGTTGCTGCGACAATGTAGGTTATAATTGTGGAGGCGACACGCCGCGGCGGGGAGTGGTGGGCGGGGAGATTGTGGCGGGGAGATTGAATCAAAACATTGCTACTTCACGCGTCGACTCATTGCACTTCCAGGCTTTCTATCTGATTGATACACAATAATAACAGGAACATATGACTGCCTAGGTATAGATAACTTCTAAACATACGTTATTGACTGTATAATATCATAGAGTAACATTTACCTCGCCTCCTCAACTATAACCTACTTGGTTATTTGGTTAAATACATGTTTTACAGAATCAGGCTTCTATACAATATACATATAGAAGAAAATCGTTCTTAAAATTATACTTTTGTGTTTTAAGTGCAGTGGAATAAGCCCATCTTTTTCTTTCAAGTTGACCAACTTTTCACCAAATTGTGAGTTAAAACTGCCAGCGACCACTGGCATTTCGGAGTTGCAGTTCTCTCTAATTGGGAGCATGGTTTTTGTTTACCTTATTGTATTCTAAGAGACATTTTATCTGTGAGCTTTCCGTCGCAAATCAATAGTTTCGGAGATATAGAACATTTTAGGTGGGAGGAGGAATAAATTTACCTGTTTACAAAATGCCTTTTCAAAAAGACTTTTCATCCTTCACTACTGTTCTCATTTCTCTTCCTCTCAGATAACTTTCCATCCAGGTTTTGATCACCCCTGTGATTCCTCATATATTTTCCAATTTCCAAAGTAGTCTCATGTGGAACTTTATGAAATGCCTTTTGTGTGTAGTAATTGTGATGGCTGCGTGTATGTAAGTATACAAACTTTCATCTAATGTAAAAAACAAAGTTCATTTTATCATCATTATACACGGAAATGGTCAGAAATGTGAACTTTCACTTCATATAGCGAAGAAAGTTTATATGCAAAAAGTTCGGATCCGTCGGATGGATATAACGGACTTTCGGATATAACGTCTCCCCCTTCCCCCCAATTGGTTCGTTAAAGTGAGGGTTTACTCAATAGTTATTTTCATTATAATTAGTGTTACTATTACTTTTGTTGTTACTATCATTATTATTATCATGATTATTGTTGTTTTCAGATCAAGTCTATACTTCATGGACTTGTTCAAGTTTCA
>JACEEZ010024141.1:45000-55000 GCA_016584305.1 Chionoecetes opilio
GACAGATACGACGGTGACAATGAAGAAATCGTGCCTAAGTACTTGGAGGGCGAGCTAGAGGGGGTGATGCAAGGCGTGGAATCTAGACTGATTTTGATAAAAGCATTCCTCAAAACAAATGTTATCAATAAACTGACACGATCGCACATCCAGGATTTTATGTGTGAGCTGTACTGGATCAAGTCATACCAGTTGCTTCTCAACTACTACGGCTACAAAGTGGAAGGCACCACTACCACTGAGGTAATTGCTGATATCAATGACGACATAGATCAGGTAGGTGATGCACTAGGGTTGTCCATAAAATAAAGTTTCTTTGAAAACTTTGCCTAGTGAAGTTTCTCCCATTATTCTATCCATATTATGTCTAAAAATATTTTTTACACAATTTTAGGAAGTTATCCCGAGGTCCCTCAAAGCCCCAGAACACAAGTACCGTATTTTCCCTTTAAACCGCACATTTATTTGCTATTCAACATGTGATAATTCAACATACTAGGCACAGAAGAGTGACAAAGACATGGAATCTATACCATACAACTTAGTTTTTAATGTCCCAAAACAGGGAGTGCTTAGGTTATAACAGGTTATGAATGGTGACCATAATTGACATATTTGTTAGAAATATGTCGTGTTTTGTTAGAAATATGTTAATAACGCGACACCCACGCTTCGGAAGAGTGGTTGTCCTATTGATGCTGCACAATTTCACATCAATTGTAATGTTTGATAACTAGACTGTTGCGCTCCTCTTTTTCAGCACAAAATGTCTACTAGAAGTGGCAAACAGAGACGGGTGGACGGCCCGACCAAGAGCACAGATGGCGCTGGTCACTCCGACAAGACATGTGACAAGAAACAAACTGACTTTTGGCTGATTGGACATCCATCAGCATCAATAACTGGAGCCAAGTTGCCAGACTGCAGACAGGTCATGAAGTATGTCCTGTACCTCAGAACTGATGACGATAATATCAGAAACAAAGTAAAAAATGAAGAGATCGCTTACGAAGTGGTAGACAGTGTTGTTGTATTTTGGAACATGGCACGGATCAAAACAAAATACAGAAAGAACTGCATGTTAGATGTGATGAAGGAGAATACGTGAGTGCGTGGAGAATACGCTAATCATCTTGGGTGAAACTCCCCCGCGTGGTATCCACTTTCTTAAGCCAGGTGCCATGCATCAAGCCCGCTGGATGGCGAATAACATCTATGCTGGAAAGATGTACATGTTCTCCACGGCGATGCTGTATGATGAACGCATGGTAGCAAAATTGATGCGCATGAACAGGTTTCTGGCGCTTTTCTACACTGTAGCATGGATGAAAGCCAGCAATGGTGCGGATGTTCCAATTAATGATCTTCAGTTCATCCACGATATGATGGATTATCGCGAAGTTGACAAGGCAGTTGCAGACACTGTGATTGATAAACTTGGTCACCACGGGTGGTACCTCTCAGAGGAAGTCGTTCCGTTTGCAATGTTCAGCAAGAATGCGAAGATGACCAACAGCATGAAACAACAAATGGCTGCTCGGCTGTTGGGGACACCAGAACCAGACAACTTCCGCCTCGGCAAGCCTCTCTTCCGAAAAGTTGCTCGTGACACAACTTTGAAGGATTTGATAGGACCCGAATCCCACTCAGTGTTCCGCATTCTGGATGTAAAAACGGATTGGCTTGCTAAACCAGTCGAGCAATGGTCATCAGATCCTGCATTTCTCGATGCTGAACAATTTGTTCGTACGGTGAAAGTTGTCAATGGTGCAGCTGAGCGCGGAGTCAAGTTGATCTCGGACTTTGCCACAATACTTATCAATGATCCACAGCAAATATCGTGGCTGTTGCAGGGTGTTGAACAACACAGGAAGCAGTACCCCAGCTTTGACAAGAAAACACTTGCCATGAAGTTGTGAAGCATCCATTGGAGAGCTGCAATTCCGCAGCGCCGGTGTCGCGTTATTGACATATTTCTGACAAAATATGTGACTAATGGTCATTATTCATAAACAAATGAGTTGCCTAAGCACTCCCTGTTTTGGGACTAAGCTGTATGGTATAGATTCCATGACTATGTCACTCTTCTGTGTCTAGTATGTTGAATTATCATATGTTGAATAGCAAATAAATGTGCGGTTTAAAGGTAAAATACGGTGCTTGTGTTCTGGGGCTTTGAGGGACCTCGGGATAACTTCCTAAAATTATGTAAAAAAAAAATTTAGACATAATATGGATAGAATAATGGGAAAAACTTCACTAGGCAAAGTTTTCAAAGAAGTTTATTTTATGGACAACCCTAGTGATGCACTCAGGGAAATAGAAACAACCACAAACAAAACTGTTGCAGTGACAGTACAGAAAAGCTTCAGCTGATGAATTTGCACGTTTTGCGTTAGGAATTGTAGACTATCGAGTGAAACGGCAAGCTGCGAAGACCACCCTAATATGTAGCGGCCTTTATTTCATCCTCTTCTTATCTAATTGTTTTAATTAATTTGTCACCTCTCTTGAGATGACAAAAAATATATAGAGATGTCCCAGACATCAAAGGTCATATGGCGCTATGGGAAGAGCTAAGAAGTGAAGAGAGGGGGGTGGGGGAAACAGGACGCCAGAACAGGATGGTCCAACTTAATGAAGGACGGGTATCCTGCGTGTATCTGGTGTAGGAAGGATATCATATTGCTAAAGGAGGAACAGGGGGAAGCCTTATTTGGTGCGTCCACACTGGCAACAAAACATGTTGGCAACACAAAATACAACATAGTAGGCAACAAGTTGTGAGGTCGATAATGATATAATGTTGTACTGATTGGTACTGATATGTAGGCGATATGTTGGTAACACCGGTGTTGACGAGTCATTGTCGGGGGAGATATCTGGGCAGACACACAGACACACACCAACAGCGACGGCTGGTTCACTCGTTGTACTTAGGACAAAACCATGGAGTGGACGAGAGAACAGTCGGTACAATTGATAGAGTGTTATCGCGGACACCCTTCGCTCTGGGATCCCACCCATATACTTTATAAATATAGATTTAAGAGGGCTGATGCGTGGCTTGAGATTGCAGAAATTATGAAGGTGGAGAAAGATGAGGCAGAAATATAAATTTAAAAACCTTATTGCACAGTTCAGAAGAGAACTGAAAAAAAAACAAGGAGAACAAATCTGGCAATGGAGCTAATAATGCGTAGGCTACATGAGCCAGTGGTTCGCATTCAACAGCATGCTGTTTCTAGCAGACACACGCACGCCACACATGACATATGACGCTGGATTTCAGGTAAGATAATATGTATATCATTGCACTAGTTATTAAATTTTGTCCCATACACAGTACATTATTGTGGTTTCAAAAAACAAAACACAGCGGGAATCATTAAAGTAAAGTAAAAATAGGGGCATACGCTATTCTGCACGTGGCCTCGGTGCTCATCTCCGTCGCATTAGCCTTTGAGCCTGTGCTGAGTGAGAACCCGTTAACCCGGAACACAGGGCTAGTGTGACATCCGGGTTACCACCGTTACCTTCCCCAGGTTTCCACAGGTACCTATTTATCAACCCAGAAAGGGAAGAACAGCTGCTCTGACTGGGACCGATACTTGCCCTGGGCCGAATTCGAACCAAAGGGCCCCAAAATTCAAAACTAAGGCGCGCCAGCCTTACCCCCATGGAGGCGACGACTGGAATTATTTGGGGGTATACAATATATGGTGTACCCCCTGTCTTGCCCTAAAAAGCTTTATCATGATGAAATATTTGAAAATCCCTACGGGTTAACTATCCATTTTGCTGTTCATTTTGGCTCCGGGGTACAGTGTCGTTTAACCCCTCGTAGTCATCTTGCCTCCATAAACCCTCCAAGGTGGTCTGTTGCCAAATTTTCTCCCAAAAGTTTGTGTCATCTTTACTTAATGGGGGCCAATTCTGCACAAAAATTTTCTCGAATCATCTCGGGATATCCGAAATAATTCTGGAGCACTCCTTTTTCTTGACGTACTACTGTGCGTTGCAAAAACGGGCGTCACCTCTATATAACACAGCCAAAAAGATCTTCATGTCCGCTTGTTCGTGTTATGTATAAAAAGGGTCTCCCCCAGCCCTCTACTCGGCGTCCCTCCGAGCCCACACAAAATTACACGGTACAGCTGCCACCATGGCGCCCTCACACCCCGGGCATGACCTTCACGTCCCCGAGACTATTTGGGGACGGCCTCACTAAGTCTACTTTTAATTGTTGCCAACTTTTTCGCCAACATTGAAACCACAATGTCTCTTACATTGTTTAGACATGTATCGAAATGTGGGCTGCTGTGTTTCGGGCAGTGTTTCACTTGTCTCAGACAAAATTTTTGCCATGTGGACGTCCCATTACCTATTCCTGAACCCTATGTCCATTTTTAAGCCTCTGCCTGTTTGAGGATTGCAGAAAGGGACCTGACGCATTTTGGATTCCCTGAGAACTTATCCTAATCCCACGCAGTTTAAAACACGGGGGTCCGAACGGGTCCTGGTGGGGGAGGAAAGCGCCCATCCCCCCAGCTCAGGTCCCCGATATATCGATAGCAGGAATCTTGGGGGTTCACAAGAACGCTTCGTGTTTGAAAGAGAGGGGAACGTGGGGGCTGCGGCAGTATTGTGGCGGGATGTGAGGCAAGATAGGCCCCGGGCAGTACTTCCTCTCTTAACTGATACGTGTACTGCTCTCTCTTCTCTCTCTTTTTCTCTCTCTCTTTTTTTTTTTTCTCTCTCTCTCTCCTCTCTCTCTTTTTTCCTTCTCTCTCTCCCCCCCTCCCTTTCCCCTTTCTCTCCCCCTTTTCTCTCCCTCTCTCTCTCTTCTCTTCTCTCTCTCTTTCCTCTCTCCCCTTTCCCCTTTTCTCTCTCTCTCTCTCTCTTTCTCCTCTCTCTCTCTCTCTCTCTCTTCTCTCTCTCTCTCCCTTTTCCATCTCCTTTTCTCCTTTTCTCTCTCCTCTCTCCCTTCTCCCTCTCCCCTCTCTCTCTCTCCCTCTCTTCTCTCCTCTTCCTTTTTTTTTTTTTCACACACTAAAACCACAACTATAAGAAAATATAAAGTAAGTGTTAGTACTTGACGCGCAGGTTTGAGCCTCGCTACGAGTCGAAATTTTTCCTTTGAAACGCGAGGGCGTATATTTCCCCCTTGAGAAAGGGGAATTGGAAGCCCTCAGCCGCCCGGCAAAGCTAGGCACCGTGCGCCACACAATCGTCTTCGTCTCCCCCCTTTGGTGCGGACATGTATAGCGGCTCCATAACATGTTTGACACGTTTTTGGGGGACATCAAGTCATGACAGACTGCGATAAATTTTCCCCGCCTCCTCCTCTTCCTCCCCCCTTCTCCTTCTCCTTCTCCTTCTCCTTCTCCTTCTCCTTCTCCCCTCCCCCTCCTCCTCCTCCCCCCTCCTCCCTCCTCCTCCTCCTCCTCCCCCTCCTCCTCTCTTCCTCTTCCTCTTCCTCTTCCTTCCCTTCTTTCCTCCTCCTCCCCCTCCTCCTCCTCCCCCTCCTCCTCCTCCCCTCTTCCTCTTCTCTTTCCTTTTCCTTCTCCTTCTCCTTCTCCTTCTCCTTCCCCTTTCCCCCCTCCTCCTCCTCCTCCTCCTCCTCCCCTACTTTTTTTCCCTCCTCCTCCTCCTCCTCCTCCTCCTCCTCCTCCTCCCCCTCCTCCTCCTCCTCCTCCTCCTCCTCCCCCTCCCCCTCCTCCCTCGACTCCTCCGACTCCTCCTACTTTTCTCCCCCCCTCCTCCTCCTCCCCCTCCCCCTCCTCCCCCTCCTCCTCCGTCCTTTTCGTAAAAGATCAAGCCAATTGGAATCATTCAAAAAAGAGTAACCAAACTAATTCCATCTCTGCGAATTCATCTTATGAAAGAGACTGGGGAAACTTAATAGTTTTCCTTAAAGGATCGTAGATCCGGGGGGACTTAATAAACCTTTTAATTCCTTAAACTATTTGATGTCTTTAATAAAGAAACCTATTATTCACTTTCCCCCTCACGTGAAAACAAAAACAACCCCCAAAAAACGAATGGTCAACTTGCAGCACAGATCTCCGAAAAATTATTTAAATTTTACAGTTGTTGATCGAGGGGAACAAATTACCAGCAAAAGTTGTCGAACCGCACAATAACTTCTTTAAAAACGACTTGCCAATGTAAAGTAAATGGGTTTTTTTTTATTGCCCTGCAAATTCATTTTATCCCCCCGGATCGATTAGTGCTAGTGGTAGCTGTAGTTAGTATATTCTTCCTACGAAAATTTCCTGTTTTTATCTTTTTTTTGGGGAAAGGGATCTTTTTTCCCCAAATGTTCCTCTTCTTGTAGTTGATCTTTGTAGTATTAGTTCAGCAATCCCCCCGTTTTGACCAATGGTCTCCTGGGGGTTCCCGTTATTCCCATGTATTCCTAGTATTTTTTCCCAATTAAAAAAAGACTAAACGCGTACTTAAAGTAAAAGTATCATTTTTCAAATGTTCTCTTACCTGTATTTTTTATGGTTACAGTTATAGTCACCACCACAACACACCCCACACGCACACACGCACACGACACACACACACACCACCACACACACACCACACCACACACAACACACACACACACCCCCAACCACAACACACCCCTCGCGCGATGGTCAGGTGCAGCGTGCCGGGGTCCCCTTCTGTGGGGAGGCGGTTCGAATCCTCGCGCTCCCGGGGATTTTTCACTGCCCCAATTTTGGGGGGGTTACTGTCCCCCTTGAGCAAGGGGGGGTTGGGGTGTGGTGTGGAGGTCCCCGCTTGCCCAAAGATCGGTAAAAATGAGCTCCAGTCGCACTAAGGGGTGAAAACTGGCGATCCGAGCCAGCTCGCTGGGCAAGACCCTGGGGGGGGGTTACAATTGTAACGTAATTGTAACACGTAAGGGTAGCTTTGCTACCGCTATTTTTATGCTACTGTCTTTTGAACTTGCTAACGCATGCCTCTCTTCCTCCCGCGGCCCCCGCTGCACAAACTTTCTTTCTATCATTCTCTCCCTATTAGTCCTTTCCTAAACAAGGTTTTTTCTATCTTTACCCTTTCATCCCTTTCACTGGTAAACTCTGGAACTCTATTCCTATTTCTATTTTTCTAAATTCCTATGACTTAAATCTTTTCTAGAGAAGAGTGACAAGACACCTCCCGAACTACATTGGCCCTACCCTCTTTTTTTTATTCGCTGTCTTCTTTATTCTTACTGTCTTCTTTATAGGGACTGGCAACTAAGCGGGCTTTGTGTTACCTCTTTTTGTTGTGCCCTTGGCCAGTCCTTTGTGATGTAAAAACACACACACACACGCACACACACACGCACGCACGCACGCACGCACACGCACGCACGCACACACGCACGCACGCCCGCCCGCCCGCCCACACACACACACACACACACACACACACACACACACACACACACACACACACACACACACACACACACACACACACACACACACACTGTTGTTGATGTTCCGCAGGCCGGCGTGGACGTGTGATAATAAGTTTCACGATGTTGTTAATTGATGAATGAATAGGAAGGAGTAAGTCGAAGCCAGCACAATAACTACATACATAAACAGACTAGACGCGTACTTCAAAGTCAATGGCTTTTGATATTTCCCCGCTAGTAATCTTATTAACATCAACAAGATTAATTAGTGTTAGTGTAATTTTGTTCACCCACTTCAGAATAAAAAATAAAAAATATATCAATAACTCCGATTTCCTTGAATATTTATTTGTCAATAAGTTGTTTTTGAATGGTAAATACGAATCTGGGGTTAGTTTTCAAACAATAAGATGTCTTCTAATCCCTATCACAGCTAAATCATAACATATTTTCTCCTTAACCACCTAGAATATTACCCTATGTTAAAATATTATACACCCAACAACCCCGCACAATGCTATGAGTGTTCAGCGTATTCAGAATTACTTTTTATTAATCGTCACTAGTTAAAATCCTGATACATTTTTATGCCGTTTATCTCCCAAAACATTTCTCATACAGGAATATTAGTCAATGAATGTGATTGCAAATTTAAAGATCTACAACTTTTATTTAGCCCATATTTTCCTCCTTACATTCCCTCCTCTTCTTCCTCTCCCTCTTCTGCTCTCTCCTCTTTCTTTTCTCCTATTCTCTCTCTTTCCTCCCTCCTTCCTTCCCTCCCTTCTTACTTCCTTCCTATATTCATTTCCTTTTTTTCAGGTGTTTCCTATTACTCTCTCTCTCTCTCTCTCGTCTCTCTCTCCTCCCCTCTCTCTCTCTCTCCTCTCTCTCTCTCTCTCTCTCTCTCTCTCTCTCTCTCTCTCTCTCTCTCTCTCTCTCTCTCTCTCTCTCTCTCTCTCTCTCTCACATACACACAATTCCTCTATTAGCCATTCTTCTCCCTTTTTCCTCCTCTCTTTTCTTTTTTATTCCTTTGCTCCATCGAAATTCTGTCCTGCCATATTGTGTTTCCCTCGATCCCGACAGAGAGAGAGAGAAGGGGAGAGAGAAGAGAGAGAGGAGAGAGAGAGAGAGAGAGAAAAGAGGGGAGAGAGGAGAGAGAGAGAGAGAGAGAGAGGAAGAGAAGAGACGAGACAGAGACAGAGACAGAGAGAGAGAGAGAGACAGAGAGAGAGAGAGAGACAGAGAGAGACTAACAAGGGCATCAGTTCGATAATGCCTCCCTTGTAACCGGAGATCTTATAAGACACACACACACACACACACACACACACAACACACACACACACACACACACACACACACACACCACACACACACACACACACTATTAGTATTCACAGAAAGAGCATAAACTGATACATTCCAAAACCACAGGATATAACAATAGAGCATATCAGGAAAAGGAAGATAATTCTATCCGCTGCCCGGCAATGACGTGTTGGCGATGGCTGCATGTGCCGTGTATGGTATGAAAATCCTGAATGAAAAGAGCAGAAAAAAAAGAAGTTTGGGTGAAGAACTGGCTGATGGGAAAAGCAGAATTGTCCCATCCATCTCTCTCAAATGAGCTTCGATTAGAATCAAGTAACTGGTAGAATTATCTTAGATACACAATTAATATTATTATATACATAAATTCATTATATATATTTATTATTATATTATTATATTTCTTACATATATTATTACATATTCTATATACAATTACTGCTGGTACAATTATTTAGTATTTGGCCGAACTAGGGGCGGACCGCGCCTGAACGTACCCACACACACGCAAGCGGCAGACCGCGACGGACAGAATTTTAAAGCGCCGGCTGATTTTCATCTGGCCGTTGCGACAGTTCTCGCCGGATGTAAAACACACACACACACACACACACACACAGGCCGTTTCTAGCCACACCCCTTTTCGTTAGCCGGACAGGCCGGGCTTGCGTGTGTGTGGCCGGCTATTACCCTCTTGGTGTCACGAATTGTTCAAGGATGTCAAAGGTAACATACGTACCCTTAGATGAGCGGGTTTGGGTTAGTCGTTGGCCTGAGCTTTAGGTTAGTAGTACCCGAGGTTTAAGTATGAGTCAGTTTAATAAAAAAATATGTGTATTCTATATGAAGTTTACATATAGCAGTTCACAGAGGATAACATTATGGTGTTGGAATCGTTATAGCCAAGTACTCTTGGGGTTTAATCACCGTGCACTGAGTCCACACACACACACACACACACACACACAACAAGTCTGTTCGCGGTCGTTGTTTGGCGCCCTCTGACCTCCAGCGGGGCCGACGGGGCGTCAGCCGCGGGGGTGTCCGCCAGGCGTTCAGCAGGGGTGTGGCGTGACGTGACAAGGTGTCAGGGTTAGCTGTCAGGAATAATCTGCTTTCAAATATGAGTACATTCTACATCATTAATAATAAAGAGCTGTTAGTAAAGAAAGGTACATAAATTACATATACATGGGGCCTACCTACCTATAACGCCAACACAGCTTAAGGTTAGATATAGAG
>JACEEZ010024141.1:60000-82399 GCA_016584305.1 Chionoecetes opilio
TCTACTCTCTTCTCTCCTCTTTCTCTCTCTCTCTCTCTGTTATTTTATCTTGTTTTCAATTTCTTTTAATCCCACGGAGTTTATTGCTTTATAATTACACCAGTTGTTGTTCTTTTTTGGCCAATCTAAAGACCTTTTCCTCTCTCTTCTCTCTCTCTCCTTCTCCTCCTCTCCTCTTCTCTCTCTCTCCTCTCTCTCTCTTCCCTCCCCTCCTCTCTCTCTCCTCTCCCTCCCCCTCTCTCTCCCCTCCTCTCTCCCCCCTCCCTCCTCTCTCTCTCTCTCTTCTTCCCCTTTCCCCCTTTCTCATTAAAAATTTTTCTCATTTTTTTCTCTTCGCCAAAGCGTTTTCAAGTTTTTTTTTTTATAGTAGATTTTCCGCTTGGCTTTTACGTGTTCTCTGATTTTTAACAAAAGAAGAGGGGAGAGAGAGAGGGGAGAGAGGGGGAAGAGAAAAGAGAAGGAAGAGAGGAAAAGAGAGGGGAGAGAAAGCTGAAACTATAAAAAAACATTCGATAAAAGAAAGACCACAACAAAAAAACAAAAATTTTAGACTTTATTTTGGGGGCCCGAATGAACTCGACTTTTAAACAAGAGTTACAACAGGTTGGTGCTTAAAGAGAGAGAGAGAGAGAGAGGGGGGAGAAAAGGGGGGGAGAGAGAGGAGGGGAGAGAGGGAGAGAGGGAGAGAGGGAAGAGAGACAGAGACGGAGACGGGAAGAGACAGGACAGGACAAGAAAGGGCTTGTAGCAACAAAGCATCTTCACCTTCTTTTTTCAAAAAAATTGTTTCGACATGTCAAAAAAATACAAAACTTTACCCTTTTTGTTGCCTTTTAAAGTTTTTGCTTAGGATTATAACTGGAAATTTTTTGTCAGTGTTAAGGATGTGGGTTTTAAGTTTGTTTATTTTATTTATTTTTTATTTTTTATTTATTTATTTTATATTTATTTTACTTAATTTTTTTTTTTTTTGATTTTTTTTTTTTTTTTTTTTTTTTTTTTTTTTTTTTTTTTTTTGGGGGGATATATACGTTTTTTTTTGTGTGATAAACCCCAACTTTTGGATTCCAAAATTGACTTTTATTTTTTTTTCAGAATTTAAGGGACAAATTAAGGATGCTCAGTTATTTGCAACAAGTATTTTGAAATGTCGTATGCACCCAGAAAAAACCCTTTTAAAAATTCGCTTTGCTTGTTCAGCCGGCGGAGGTACCTCTCGGAGTCAATGCTGGTTTCTATCTGGTGCTATTTGGGGGGGGGGGGGGGAGAGGGGGGGGAGAAGGGCCCCAGGTAGGTAGATAGGAGGGGGGAGAGGGGGGTGGGGCTCCTAGGTAGGTAGAGTGGGAGGGGGGGGGGGAAAGGGGTTACGGGCCCCAACGGTGTTTGGGTTTTAGCATCTTGGAACCTTTTTTCCAACTCAAGAAAAATGTATGTACTAAAAAAAGTTCCCTTTAAATCCCGGAGGGGCCTTTGTTTTTTGATGCTTTGGGGTATAAAAACCTGCCCTACTGCCGGTGAGCCTGGATTTTGGCTAGGGATGGCCCGGGGTTAATTTCCAACCTTTTAAAGTTTTTTTTAAAAAGACCCTTAATTTGGGCGGGGGTCCCTTTTTTGACAGACTTTGAGAAAAGAAAGTCTGGGGGACTCCCCTGAACCCAAAACATTTTTGGGTGGGATCACCAGAGTCAAGCAATAAAACCCCTTTGGGCCCCTCCTGGCAAGGGGTTTGTGAGGGGAAGCCAAAGCTATGCACACTTTCGGCCCGTGGGCCGCGACGGGTGTCTGGGGGGAAGGGGGGGGATCTCCGGGACCTCGAGGACACGTGGGAGCCAGCCTCTGGTGCTGCCTGTGGGGGAGCTCCCCCGACCTCCCGGTGCCCGGAGAGGCCGGCGAAGGCCCAAACGGCTGCGTGGACCCCTCCGCTTCAGGGCCGAGACGTACGGGAAGGGCGCGCAAAGGGGGGGAAACCCCCCCGCGTGCTCCTGTGGGAACGTCCCGTGACCCGGGCGCTGGGGGGTGCGGGGGGTTTGCCCCCGGGCCGACCCCCGGCCCTGAGAAACCGGGGGCCCGCGTCTGTCCTGGTCTGGATACCCGGCGGGGCCCTTTGTACCGCTATTTGCCCAGCGCGGTGCAGCGGGGGGCACTTTTTCCTGGCGCGTGGGGGGCGGCGTGGCGCGCGCCGGCCATGGCACCCCCAAGGGCTTTGTCCCCCAAACAAACTTTTAAGTTTGGCCCCAAACGCCCAACGGGGGCCCGGCGCGTCCTTTTTCAGCCCCGCGTCCATCTCATAGATTTTGGGCCCCTCGCCACCAGGCTCGGGGACAGCTTCTTTTTCGACCCTGTTTCCCCAAACCCCCAGGGGCCCTTTAAAGCAGCAGCGTTCGCCACCTTCAGGTCACCGGAGCTGAAGCCCGGGGCAGCCGCTACAGCCCCGCCCGCGACGTATTCAGCGGGGGGGGTTTTGGGGTGCAGCAGGGGGGCAGCTGGTCGGGACCCCGTGCTTTTGCCCCTGCAAAGGCCCCTGGGGGAGGCTTGCACGCTGGAGTAGCCGAAGCACAGGGGCCTTCCCTGGAAACGGTTGCACTGGGGGTTTAAAAACCCCCTGCTTCCGCCTGATGGGGGAGCAGCTAAAGGGTGGATGCTGTTTTTGAGGAGTGAGGGGGTGACGCAACACCCCGGCCAGGGCCCGGGGCCCGCCTCCCCCGGGAACCTTTCCTCCCTTTAAACTGCCCTTTGTTTTGGGTTTTTACTTGATTATTTAAAATCCCCAATATTTAATTGGGAAAACTTTTATTTGAAAAAATGTAGTTTGCCCTTTGAAAAGCAAATGATCTTTTCATTTAAATTTTTTTTTTTAAAAAATAAAAAAATAATAAAATATAAATCTTTCATTAACAGAAAAAAAAGATGTATTTGTTGTTACCTGAAGAATTAAAAAGTTACTTTCTTTGAAGTTTTTTTTTTAAAACCCTTACTGCAAAAATGGTTTTAAAATTTCCTTTTTACAAAAAAACTGAGGGTTTGGGTTCTTGTTACTTCTCTAAACAATTTTAAAAGGGCCTTCCCACGCATTTTTCACGATTTTTTTCACCCATGACCCCAATTTTTAACGCTCGACATAGTAAAAATTTTGGATGCTTTTAAAAAATATTCGTACTATTTTCTCTCTTCACATTTCCTTACAAACCCTTAAAAATCAGTAAAACCCCCGCCCCCTCGTGCACGTACTACATGTACGTATACTTGGGCTGATAACACTTAATAGATTTGGATTAAAGTTTCTTAAGGATGAAATTTAAAAAACCGATCCAAAAAAAAAAGGATTAAAAGGAAGGAAATTACCGGGGGGGGTCATCTTCCCCTGCAGACAAAAAAACCCTTGAAAAAAAAATTCCCCCCTATTAAAAATAAAGGGTTTTGATAGGGTGGTGGGGAAAAGAAAGGGGAAAATTTGGGAAACCTGGGGGCCCAAAAGTTTAAAAGGCTTGGGGAAACAAATGGGGTAAGCTGGACCCTTTTTAAAAGCTGATAAATAAGAGAGAGAGAGAGAAAAGGAGAGAGGAGAGAGAGAGAGAGAGAGAGAGGAGAGGAAGAGGAGAGAGAGGAGAGAAAAGAGAGGGAGAAAAGCAAATAGAGAGAGAGGAGAGAAGAGAGAAAAAGAAGAGAAGAGAGAGAGAGAGAGAGAGGAGAGAAAAAGTTTTTTCGGTGAAATATTTTCCCTACCCTCCTAATTCTCCCCTAAACATCAAATGCGGGGATTTGGGCATAAAATCAATCTATAAGAGTTTAAAAGGGTTCGTTTCTTACCACATTTAGCCCCTCTACTTCTCTCATTAAAGTAAAAAAAAGAAATAAAAATTAAACGAAATAAAATAATACAAAATAAAACCCTATAGAGAAGATACTAAAATTAAATCTAGAAAAATAAAAAATTTCACAAAAAAACCTTTTTTTTTAAAACAAAAAATTTTTAATTTTAAAAAAAAATTAATTTTTTTACAAAGGGTTTCCGTCCCCCCTTTTAATCATTTCCTCCTCCTCCTCCTCCTCCTCCTCCTCCTCCTCCTCCTCCTCCCCCTCTGTAAATCCTCCTCCCCCTCCTGGGCTAATCAGATCCCGGCAAAAAGGGGGCAATTTTAGACATCACAGAAAATGGGTTTTAGTAAAAAATTTTATAAACGGGCTAATCAGATGGGGGGCAAAAAAATTGAAATTTTAGACATCACGGGAAAATGGGTTTATTACCCCCAATTTAAAAAAAAGCGTTTTTCACGAAGATGCAAGGTACTAAGCAAAGGTTTGAATGGTTTTACCTACTAAATGGTAATAACGCCAAAAACAGTGAAAGTAATTCCTAAAAAACTCCGTCGGTGGTGGAAAAAAAATTTTTCCCAGAAAGGAAAACTTTTGGGAATAACATAAACAGCCCCAAAGTTGGATAAATAATAAAGATCCAACAAATCATTGGCAGAAAGCGCCGACGTAAAAAGTTTAAAAACGATCAAATGCGACTGCGATTCTAGAGAATACAAAGACCAAAATCGCTGGGAAAGGACTAATAAATCTAAAAAGCGCGAGATAGAAAAAATTTTCAAAAAAAATCCAAATCAAAAACCCCAAAAAAGGGTTTTTTTCAATACGGGTTTTAAGTTTGGAAAAAAGTCAAAACAAGTATTGGAACCCTGAAAGATAATAATAATATCCCTTTGGAAATGAAAATAAGAGTATGGCGTTCGTACTCAAAAATACTTTAATTTCGGTTTTTATTAAAAAGGGCAAACCCATTACCCAGGGCCCCGTAAACATTATGCAGGCTCGAAAAGGGGTAGAAATGGTAAGAAAAAGGGTAACATTTGAAAGAAATATCAAAGTATTTTTCTGAAAATTGAAACCCCGCAAAATTCCCGGGGGGGTGGGGCGAAATTTTCGCCGCGACTACTTTTTGCGAATGTCATAGGGCAAATTTCGCCCCCCATTAAAGTTATTTTCAATAAATCGCTGGGGGAAAAAAAATTTTTCCCAGTAGGGGGAAAATTAAACTAATGTTTCCAAACCGGGTATTAAAAAAAGGGAGTAAAAGCCTCCCCAAGTATTTTTGCCCAAATTTGTCTAAAGTCCCCTGATTGTTTAACCATTTGGAAAATATTGCGGGATTTAAAAGTGGCTTTTTCCCCGATGAAAATAACTCTAATCTAAACTCCCAGCAAAGGATTTCGAAAAAAGAGATCCTGGGTTAACAAACCCACTGGATTTTTTTTAAAGTCATTTAAATTTAAAAATGGGGCCTAAAAATTTCCCGGCATGGAAAATTTCCTTGATTTTTTGAAAAACCCCTTCCCATACAGTTCCACATAACGACTGTTGACCAACTAAGGGGACTGGCATAGGGGAGCAATTATTTTATGGGTTGGCCGATTGGCTTTCAAATCGTAAACAACGGGTAAATAAAAAATGGTTTAGGCATCTGATTGGTTTGATGTCCTAGTGGGGGGCCTCAGGGCTTTGGGGTTGGGGCCTACTCTTTTTTTGATATATTCAACGATCTGGACTGCGGCTTGTATCAAAATATTTTAAAAATTTTCAGATGACACCAAATTGGCGGTAAAAACTATACTAAGAAAACTGCGAAATCATACAAAATGACTCGACAAAATTCAGATTGGAGTGATAAAAGGGTATTAAAAAATTTAAATTTCCCTAAAAGTAAAGTAAAGCATTAGGGGAACGAAACCTCAAATATAACTTCAAAAGCAAAATAAAACGTTAAAAGAAGTACGCAGGGAAAAAAATTTACGTGTCATCATCAGTAATGATCTAAAACCCGTTCGCTTTTCCTAGCTGCCATTAAAAGGGGCCAAAATGATGTTGGGCTTTATTAAATTTTAAATTTGAAAATAAAACTCCGAAGTAATGACCATTATACACGTCCTTGGTTAGGCCCCCATTGGAATAGCCGTTCAAATTTTGGTCGCCCCCCGTTTTGTAAAAAACAAGCCAAAATTTGGAAACAGTGCAAAAGAGCAAACCCCAAAAAATTTCCCTCTCTGCGGGAAATTTTAAACTTATGAAGAAACTGCGGAAACTTAAAATTTTTTTCCTTAAAGGATCGTAGAAACCCCTGGGGACTTGAAAAACCTTTTAAAATCCTAAAAGGGTTTTGGGTGTCATTTAAAACAAGAGAAACCTATTCGAGCTTTTTAAATCCAAATGACAACAAGAAATATGGGGTTTTAAAAAAAACGGTCAAAGTTTCATCACCGATCCCCGTAAAAAATTTTTTCAATGTTTTGGGGTTGTTGACATGGGGAACAAATTACCACAAATTTTTTTTCGGGGCCAAAACAATAACTACATTCAAAAACAGACTTTAAAGCGCACTGTAAAGGGAAATGGGTATTTATATTGGGGAATTCGTACTAGCCCCCCTACCCATTTTGGGTTTTAGTGGGGATTTGGGATTTTGTATTTTGTATTTTTTTATATCCTAAACATTCTGGGACTATGAAAATTTCCCTGTTCCTATCCCTTTTTGGGACATTGGGATCCCTTTTTCCCAAATGTTTTTTTTTACAAGTAGTTTGGGAGTTTTGTAGTTTTGTGTTTTGCAATCCCTCGCTATGGACCAAAAGGGCTCCTGGTGTCTGTTTCTCCTATGTTTAAACCTATGTAATCCTCCCCCTCCTCCTCCTCCTCTTCCTCTATTACCTGTTTTGTTTTTTGCCCTTTCCCGGAACTGACTTGTTTTCCCCTTGTCTGTTATTTAGAAAAAACTTTTACTCTCTCTCTTTTCTCTCTCTCTCCTTTTTCTCTCTCCTCTCCTTTTCCTCTCTCTCCTTCTTATCTCCCCTCTCTCTCTCTCTCTCTCTCTCCCTCCTTTTTCCTTCTCTCGTCTCTCTCTCCTCTCTGCTCTTTTCTCTCTTCTTTCCCCTTCTCGTCTCTCTCTTCTCTCTCTCTTCTCTCCTCTCTCCCCCTCTTTCCCCATCCTTTTCTCCTCTCTCCCCGGTCATCTCTCTCTCCGTCCTCTCTCCCTCTCTCTCTCTCTCTTCTAAAACATTTTTTTTGTTTTTTTTTCCCTAATAATTTACCCCTTATATGCATTACTCCTCCTCTTTTTTTTTTTCTCCTCCGCCTGAAAACTCATCTGGTTTTTTTCTTCCTTCTCTTCCCCCTTCCCCCGGGCTCCCCCTATATTTTTTAAAAACAACTTGACCTTACCTCCTCCTCCTCCTCCTCCTCCACCAGCCACCTCTTTCTCCTCCTCCTTCACACGCAGCTTCCTTTTGAATCCTTCCACCTCATTTGCTCCACAACAAAGCCTCCTCCTCCTCCTCCTCCTCTTTATTCTTCCAATACAACAATTCCTCTTCCTTTTACCTTATCTCACCTCAGCCAATCACCAACACGCTTCTTCCTCTTCCTCTATCTCCTCCTCCTCTTGTATTCCTTCCATCTTCATTAATTTGCCTTCCCTTCATCTTCGTATAGTACCTCTATCCAAAACCCCTTCCTCCTCCTCCTCCTCCTCCTCCTCCTCCTCCTCCTCCTCCTGTTTCGTAAAAGATCAAGCCAAATTGGAATCAGTGCAAAGAAGAGCAACCAAACAAATTCCATCTCTGCGAAATTCATCTTATGAAGAGAGACTGCGGAAACTTAATATGTTTTCCTTAAAGATCGTAGAATCCGTGGGGACTTAATAGAAACCTTTAAGATCCTAAAAGGTTTTGATGTCATTAATCAAGAGAACCTATTCGAGCTTTCAACTCAAGTGACAACAAGAAATAATGGTTTAAAACTAAACGGTCAACGTTGCATCACCGATCTACGTAAAAATTATTTCAATGTTAGAGTCGTTGATCGATGGAACAAGTTACCAGCAAATGTTGTCGGAGCCAGCACAATAACTACATTCAAAAACAGACTTGACGCGCACTGTAAAGTAAATGGGTATTGATAGTGCGAATTCATATCTAGTCCCCCGTATCGATTAGTTGTAGTGGTAGTGGTAGTTGTAGTTAGTATTTTTCATATCCTATCATTCTGCACTATGAAACTTCCATATTCCTATCTTCTTTAGGGACATGGTATCATTTTCCAACTGTTTTCTTACAAGTAGTTGATAGTTAGTAGTATGTAGTTCAGCAGATACCCTCGCTATGGACCAATAGGTCTCCTGGTGTCTGTTATTCCTATGTAATCCTATGTAAAAACCCTCCTCCTCCTCCTCCTCCTCCTCCTCCTCCTCCTCCTCCTCCTCCTCCTCCCTCCTCCTCCTCCTCCACACACACTACTCCCCATTTGCTGTCCCCCAGGAAACGTATTCGACAGAAGGAGATGAGTCGGGGTCCCTACAAGATACTGTTGACCTCATCTGACCTGACCCTCTCTTCCCGCCCCGAGACCGCGCTTAGGAAGGTGGGCGATTATGTCTGCATTGCGGGATGTGTTCTGTCCGTGTTGGTATGTGTAGCCCTATGTATCTCTATACTGTTTATCTATATCTGTGTACCTTGTTATCATTAGTGTTGGTGTTGGTGTTGGATAGATGGATGGGTTTGTGTTTGTCTGTATGTTGGGTTTGGGGTTGTGTGTGTGTGTGTGTGTGTGTGTGTGTGTGTGTGTGTGTGTGTGTGTGTGTGTGTGTGTGTGTGTGTGTGTGTGGTGTGTGTGTGTGTGTGTGTTGTGATATTCTTATGATAATTTTCCATTGTTTTTTTTCTTTTTTGTTCCTTACTTCTATTACTTCCATTTTATTTTTCATTCTAGTTTATAATTCGCTTTACTAAGTTCTTCTATTCTCCTTTTTATTGCCTTTTCTTCTCTCCTTCTCTATCATAGTAATTATTGTAGTTTGAAATATTTTACTCTCTCTCTCTCTCTCTCTCTCTCTCTCTCTCTCTCTCTCTCTCTCTCTCTCTCTTCTCTCTCTCTCTCTCTCTCTCTCTCTCTCTCTCTCTCTCTCCTCTCTCTCTCTCTCTCTCTCTCCTCTCTCTCTCCTCTCTCTCTCTCTCTCTCTCTCTCTCTCTCTCTCTCTCTCTCTCTCTCTCTCTCTCTCTCTCTCAAACCTCAAAGTATCTACTATTGATTTTCTTTTCCAATTTCCTTGAGTCATAAAAAAAGTTTTGCCAAAGCCTTGTTTTGTCTCATACTTGGCTCACTCGTTTCCATCTTTTTGCTCCCTCCCTACTTCTTATAATCCCTTGCTCTTCCTCTTTCTTCCTGTTCAATCGGTGCCTCATTCTTTCCCACTCTCCTCTTCTTTCTCCTATTTTCTCCTATTTTCTCCCTTTCTTCTTTCTTTTGCTCCTCTCCAGCATTTACTTCTTCGCTCATTCTTTCTCCTTCATCCCCAACACTTCAGCAAAGCTCTTCGCGTGCCCCCTCCCACTTTTTACTCCTTATACTTATCATCATGCGGCTGGTTGTACCCCACTTCTTCCCATTTCCCCTCACTTCTCCTCCCTTCCCTCATTGCTTCATCTCCCCCACCTGAAACCCCTCATCTCCTCGCACTCAAGCTTATAGTTAAAAAGCTAAAAATAAAGTAATCTTAATTGCTTTAGGCTTCCCTCTCTCCTGTTTTTTGCTTTCTCGCATCTGTTGCTTTCCTTTTCCTTCTCTTCCTTATTCACTCTTTTATTTCTCCCCCCCTCCCTCCCCCCCTCCCACCCAAGTGCTAACGTAAACCGGGACAGCCAGACTTCTTTATTTTTTTCATTTAGTACAAAAAGTCCGTCAGTCAGTTATTATATTATATTGTAGTTTTCTGACTCTATTTTGTTTTGATACGCAGCGGAAAAAAAACCGGTGAAATAGTTGGAAAAAAAATCAGTGCCATTGTTTCTTACTCAAGTTTCCACCACTCCCTTTTTCCCCTTGTCCTCTGATGCTTTTCTCTTCTTTTTGTTCTTCATTTCATTTCTCCCCTTCCCGTCTCTTTCCGCTGTGGTAGATGCATCACAACACAATGGTGGCAGTACTACGGATGCTGCCGCTGCGACCATCATTCATCTGTCTTCCTTTCTTCCTGTCCTCTCCTGTGACCATCTTCCCATGACAGGGGCTTCCCACTTGCACATTTGTATCTCTTAATCCCCACATTGTATCTCATCTCCCTCGTCAACATCATGAAATAGGTGTTCTTGGACTTAGACTTAGACCACATAATGTTCGAAGCTCTAAGTAATGTTTGGGAGCAGGATGTGTCGGTTTCTATATCATGATTAGTGAAAAGTTATGGAAGGATGAGAACGGGGTAACTGGATAATGTTGTCATGCTGTCGATGCAAGTTTGTGAAAGGATCGATGAGTGAGATAGGATAGAGGGTGGATAGCAGATTATAGAAGGTCAACGCGGCGTGGCGGCATAGAATAATAACAGTGTTTTCAGGACGCCCTTCTAGCAGCTTGATTCCCACGTGCAATGTTGATGTTCAGTTTGTGCTTAGAGAGAATTTAACGTCAAAGAAAAGTTCCCCCATGGCCACACAACACACTCTGGTATTCGTGGTATTAGTAGTTGTGTCAAGCCTGTGAAGCACTCGGCCTGAAGCAAGTCATTGGTGGTCAGAGAGAAGGTTAAGCAGGTCATCTACACGTACACACGCACGCCTCCCAACCTAACCCAGGCTACAAGACAGTTCAGTTTGATGTTTAGTGACATCCATGTAAAGATATTATTATTATTATTATTATTTCTAATTTTTCTTACCGAGTGTGTGGGCGTCACCGCGCTTCCAGCTGACACATAATGAATCTTAAGATCAAAGACCGCAACTCTCCACCTCCGCAGCAATGACGGCGAATTATATGGCAGCAAGACGCCACTGCTTATTTTTCCAAAGCTACTGCATTATAAGCAGGGCTTAAAAACGAAATTATTTTTCAAACGGTTCGTTCCGATCAGAAACAGTATTATTAACGTTTCGTTTTTCGTTCCTCCTCCAAACATAACGTTCCTGAACCGGTTAGAAGGAAATGAAAACTGGTTAGAACGTTATTCTTAAACCATGTAATGAATATGCTATTAGCCCTAATAAATAATAATGCCTATACATGACTACATTCTTATAGATGGTAATAAAGCCATACATTTCATGGTGCATAGTGTCCAACAAAATCAAAGCCTTAGATGTCGTAAGAACTATATTATTATACGGCTTAAATAAGGCAACACATTTACATATACAATACAGGAAGCGTACTATAGGAGTGTGCAATCTCAGTTGTCGTATTGACATGAATCACTAAAATATATATTAATATTATAAATGGCAAAAAATATATTAATTCGTAATATCACCAGCCCACTAATTAAATAAACCTAATCAATGAAATCAATGACTACATGTGGTACTCCAAGGACTCGAACCTAGGACACTCACACCGAAATTCGGCGCACCAAGCATTAGGCTATGAAGGTTGAAGAATGCTTGCGGATAAAAGATGTATTTACTGTAATCATTTGGCTACTGTTAAGTGCAAATGGATTATTGACCAAATATGGCATGGAACGAAAAAATAACGTTATTAACCGGTTACAAGGATTTAAAAATAGCGTTTTTGCTCCGGAACAGTAAATAGGATAACGTTTTCGTTTCCGTTTTTGTTCCGAGCATAATTTCGTTCGTTCCGGTTTTCGTTTTCGTTCCCTTAAACCGTTTCAAGGCCCTGATTATAAGCTTGCCGACATCCCACCGCTGCCACCAGTGTGTGTGTGACCACCTTGGGGCTCGCAGTCACCACCATCATAATTGACTCCCAAAATTATAACTTTTCCATATCTGGGTGTAATTTGTGTAGCTCTTGTAGCGATTTTCATCCTTACCATGAGGCTGTTGAGGCTGTAACACTTCACGCGGAGAATGTACATCGTGGTATGTCTTTCGTTGACTCATGTTTGGAAGTTAAAGTAAGGATCATCTAGAATATTCAATGTGGCCAAATATCGCTGAAGGAGAAGTAAAATGGTGCTAGACTCTTCTAGTGCTGAGTTACGCAGAGCATCCATCATAGTCAAGGGAGGACATAGTCTAAAGGAATGCTGTAAACATTTTGGACGACCCAGGAATCGAACCGAGGCTTTCTTGTCTGCAGGACGAGCCTATTACCACCTGCACCTGCCACCACCATCTGAGCCTGCACCACCACCATCTGAGAGTATGCAGACTTTACTCAGGTAGTTTTGTGGTGTTATGGAGAGCTGCTTACAAGTTTACAATAATAAGCTGCTTGTTAACACTAAGTTCGAATCTTCACTGCTGCATCGGCTCATTGAAACAACCAAAGAAAAGAAGCAAGAAAAAAGAAACAAGTCTAACAAAGTTATTATCCAGTTGCTGCCGTTATCCTGCCGATCCTAATCATTTCATAGAGATTTGCGAATTCCAGTCCCTAATAATCGTTACTTTTATGTGTGTGTGTGTCGTCGGGGAGTCGTGCAAGTCATGTAAGGCCAGTTAGAAAAGTCTTTGTATTGCTCCTTTTGTTGCTATTGTCGCTTTTTTATCATCTTGTCGTCATCGTCGTTGTCATTATTGTCATTGTCTTCATTGCTGCGTTGTTGTTGTCGTCGTCGCCTTCATCCTGTCCTTGCCCAGCGGCCGTCCCGACCTCGAGGCGCCGCGGTCACTGCCAAGTCTTTTTTGTGACCTCAAAGTGTCCACAACTCATCGCTGGCAACACTGATCCGTGTGGTCGTCGGCAACACTGATCCGTGTGGTCGTCAGCAACACTTATCCGTGTGGTCGTCAGCAACACTGATCCGTGTGGTCGTCAGCAACACTTATCCGTGTGGTCGTCAGCAACACTGATCCGTGTGGTCGTCGGCAACACTGATCCGTGTGGTCGTCAGCAACACTGATCCGTGTGGTCGTCGGCAACACTGATCCGTGTGGTCGTCAGCAACACTGATCCGTGTGGTCGTCAGCAACACTGATCCGTGTGGTCGTCAGCAACACTTATCCGTGTGGGCGTCAGCAACACTGTTTTGGTGGCTGGGTTGTGTTGTCATCTTTGTGTTGCACGATAATAGGTTTGTCGTTGCCCCTTGCAGACTGAGGCCGTGTGAGGCCTACCAATTCACTACATTGGAAGATATTTTCTCGGAAAGGTTCACGAACCAGGTGCAGTGTAAAATACTCGATGAAATATTGGAAATATATAAGTAGTGGTAATAGATCTGTTTGATTTAGAATTATATGTTTAAATTGTCGTCTTATCTATTCAGGATCCCTCGCTTGTTGTTTCATGTGTTTGTAGCTGTTCTTACGTTTAGTCATTTATAGTGGTATTTTATTGTCTTTTAATGCGATTATGCTATTTTAACTGCTAAAATTTACTTGTTGTTAAGCTAATTATTTTGTATAGGTTCTTTTTACTTTTTACTTGAAATGTTTGGATTTTATCCCCTTTTATTGCGAAAGTGGGATTTGTATCTATATACATTATTTTAGTATTATGGGTAAGGTTTTTTTTTCTTTGTTTTGTTATGTTAAGTCTTCTTGTTTTGCAAATGTTGTTTTTTATGGTTAATATATGGACCACGGACCATGACAACATTGCCGCATCGTATATTTGTATTTTTTGTGGTCAATAAATATCTAATCTAATCTAATCTAATCTGTGTGTGTGTTGCATGAGTGTTGCTGGTGAGTGTTGCACGTGTCGGTGTATACTTGAGTGTTGCTCCAACAAGACTGTAGTGGCGAGATTAGCAGTGTTTCTTGCACGAATGTATGTATGTGTGTGAGTGTGTGTGTGTGTGTGTGTGTGTGTTTCTAAGTGTGAGTGTTGCAGTGTTTATGTGGCCTTGCTCAGGAGTCGCCGCCTTTACGAGACAGAGGTGCGTGCGTGCGTGCGTGTGTTTGTGTGTTGCATTAGTGTTGCCAAGGGTTCAGGTGGCTCGTCGGATGTCTCATTGGTTCGCCGGCCGATGCTCGAGCCCCGACTCCATGCAGGTTCAGGTGGTGTTCGAAGTTTGAATGAATCTTTATCTGAAACACTTCAATCTTATGTGTGTGTGTGTGTGTGTGTGTGTGTGTGTGTGTGTGTGTGTGTGTGTTAGATATTAGAAGCGTCTTATCTTACATAATAGTTCAAGTCAATTCGAGAGAACTGGAACCCAAAATGCCAGGGGTCGCTGGCAGTTTTAACTCACTTTTTTGATAATAAGTTGGTCTACTGGAAAACAAAATATGGGCTTATTCCACTGCACTTAAAACACAAAAGTATAATATTAAGAACGATTTTCTTCTATATGTATATTGTATAGAAGCCTGATTCTGTAAAACATTGTATATAACCAAATAACCATGAAGGTTATAGTTGAGGAGGCGAGGTAAATGCTACTCTATGATATTATATAGTCAATAACGTATGTTTAGAAGTTATCTATACCTAGGCAGTCATATTTTCCTGTTATTATTGTGTATCAATCAGATAGAAAGCCTGGAAGTGCAATGAGTCGACGCGTGAAGTCGCAATGTTTTGATTCAATCTTCCCGTCACAATCTCCCCGCCCACCACTCCCCGCCGCGGCGTGTCGCCTCCACAGTTATAACCTACATTGTCGCAACAACAAGCCGATTTCGGCATTCTTTATTCTTCGTTTTTCCAAGGCATTGCTTATTGTATTTTGACAAGCGTTTGCCAGACGCAGCAGTACTGTCTTAGAAAACAGTGTGAACATCGCCCAAATTTTACATGCCACAATATACATGTAAAAAATATATTAAGCTTTGCTACTCGAGGCGAGTAATTTGCATTAAATTGCTATTATAGAACGTTCCATCGTAATGCGTGTCATCCATATAATTAGTAGAACAACAGAAGAACTATATTTTTTGGTATTCAGATGCGGTGCATCAATGTTTATCGCGAAATTAATTTATGAAAAATATTAGTCGCGGAGCCAAAACACAGTAGACCAACCTTTGAGTTAAAACTGCCAGCGACCACTGGCATTTCTCGAGTTTCAGATCATTGGAATTGCTATATTTTCCAACTCAGAATTTAGCTTTTCTTTTTCTTGGCCGGTTTTTTTCAATAAGATTTTTCTTCACTCACTTCACTCTTCGTCAACTTGAGTAGTTTTCAAATGGCTGGTACCGGCACGCGTGGCTGTCCCAGGTGGTGATGGTGGTGGTGGAGGGCCCGCTATCCCCCTTCCACCCCCACCCCGCCACCCCGCCACCCCTCCACCCCGCCCGCCGCCCGCCACCGGGGTTGCATGTGGCATGTAAAGCAGTGCGTGCCGCGGCTGCTGCTCAAGGCATGATGCTTATAATTTACATAGTTTTTTGTTTCTTTTATGTTGTGTTCGTGGTATTTTCTCCTCTGTTTTCTCCTCAGCCTTTCCTCTCCGCCACCTGTTCCCTCCTTTCTGTTCCTCCCTTGGTACCATTCTTGTTTGGTGTGTTCGTGAGTTGGTACGTATGTACGTGGCGTAGCTTTAGGCGGCTGTGTCTGCCGCTGGGGATTGGCTGCTGCTGCTGCTGCTGCTGCTGTACGCCAGGTGGGACAGGGAACAGCCTCGTTCAGCCCTCAGCAGCAGGTGTTGCGTTGCAAGCTTGTGTACAGTACAGTATATTCTTGTAGGAGACTCTTGCATAGTTTGTTGTAGTAAGTGTATGACTTGGCATGCTGTTAACCGGGCCTGGAGCAGCAGGTCGCCCCTCAGCTGCAGGCAGGCCGCCGGGGTGGGGGAGTCAGGCAGGTTATGCAGGACAGGCCTTTGGTTCCCAACGCTGTGGTGGGCGGCGTGCAGACTCCCCCTCGGGCGTCGCTGCCTCACTGTTAATATTGCTTTCCGCGCCGCCCCACACACCTCATATCACTTGCTTTATTTACATGTCAAACTGACGCCGCCACGTGTGCCGCCAGCTGGAACGTGCGTATGTGCGTGCGTGCGTGTGTGCGTGATATGCTAACGCTCGCCCTCAGTGAGGCCGTCAGGGTGGCTATGTGGTGGCGACTTGGGTTTGAATGCAGCGTTCCTGCGTTCGAACCCCTAGTCACTGCTTGAGTTCATCCTGGCGTGGTGATTATTTGTGTCGTCAATAACCTGGCTGTTGGTGTGTAATGCCAGTTATCTATATAACACCCATTACACCCAGGTATCTCAGTGCCGCCCTTAGTGACGGGCGTGGCGCAGAGCAGTGTGCACGTCCTCAGGGTTTGCAGTGCAGTACCACAATATGTACACACTGACAACAAGCAATGATTCAATGTGTGACAGCAATATTGAAGGCCGAGTAGGAAGCTGCCTCACACAAAGCCCGCAGCCGCCGCCCTACCACAGCCGTGTTGGCGATACTGTTTTAAAGACGACCTAGAATTACAGGCCGCTCCCGCCTGCCTACCTGCATTCCCCCTGCCCCTCAGGGTAGCGGCGGCCAACTGTTGCTTGCTGCGCCTCGCCACGACTCGCGCCAGGCACCTCAGGGCTTCACGCCGCCGCCCCGCTGAACCGTGAGTCAGGAAGACCCTCGATTTGATGCAGGAACTTACACCCCCCTCCCCCCAACCCGCCAGCCCCACCTTAACTCACCCCTGTCACCCCGCCAGGCCTCCCTCACCCCTGTCACCCCGCCAGGCCTCCCTCACCCCGCCAGCCCTCCCTCACCCCCATCACCCCGCCAGGCCTCCCTCACCCCCGTCACCCCGCCAGGCCTCCCTCACCCCCGTCACCCCGCCAGCCCTCCCTCACCCCCATCACCCCGCCAGGCCTCCCTCACCCCCGTCACCCCGCCAGCCCTCCCTCACCCCCATCACCCCGCCAGGCCTCCCTCACCCCCGTCACCCCGCCAGCCCTCCCTCACCCCCATCACCCCGTCAGCCCTCCCTCACCCCCATCACCTCGCCAGCCCTCCCTCACCCCCGTCACCCCGCCAGGCCTCCCTCACCCCCGTCACCCCGCCAGGCCTCCCTCACCCCCGTCACCCCGCCAGCCCTCCCTCACCCCCATCACCCCGCCAGGCCTCCCTCACCCCCGTCACCCCGCCAGGCCTCCCTCACCCCCGTCACCCCGCCAGCCCTCCCTCACCCCCATCACCCCGCCAGGCCTCCCTCACCCCCGTCACCCCGCCAGCCCTCCCTCACCCCCATCACCCCGCCAGGCCTCCCTCACCCCCGTCACCCCGCCAACCCTCCCTCACCCCCATCACCCCGCCAGGCCTCCCTCACCCCCGTCACCCCGCCAGGCCTCCCTCACCCCCGTCACCCCGCCAGGCCTCCCTCACCCCCATCACCCCGCCAGGCCTCCCTCACCCCCGTCACCCCGCCAGCCCTCCCTCACCCCCATCACCCCGCCAGGCCTCCCTCACCCCCGTCACCCCGCCAGGCCTCCCTCACCCCCGTCACCCCGCCAGCCCTCTCTCACCCCCATCACCCCGCCAGGCCTCCCTCACCCCATCACCCCGCCAGCCCTCCCTCACCCCCATCACCCCGCCAGCCCTCCCTCACCCCCATCACCTCGCCAGCCCTCCCTCACCCCGTCACCCCGCCAGGCCTCCCTCACCCCCGTCACCCCACCAGGCCTCCCTCACCCCCGTCACCCCGCCAGCCCTCCCTCACCCCCATCACCCCGCCAGGCCTCCCTCACCCCCGTCACCCCGCCAGCCCTCCCTCACCCCCATCACCCCGCCAGGCCTCCCTCACCCCCGTCACCCCGCCAGCCCTCCCTCACCCCCATCACCCCGCCAGGCCTCCCTCACCCCCGTCACCCCGCCAGCCCTCCCTCACCCCCGTCACCCCGCCAGGCCTCCCTCACCCCCGTCACCCCGCCAGCCCTCCCTCACCCCCATCACCCCGCCAGGCCTCCCTCACCCCCGTCACCCCGCCAGGCCTCCCTTAACACACCCCCGTCACCCCGCCAGCCCTCCCTCACCCCCGTCACCCCGCCAGCCCTCCCTCACCCCCATCACCCCGCCAGGCCTCCCTCACCCCCGTCACCCCGCCAGCCCTCCCTCACCCCCGTCACCCCGCCAACCCTCCCTCACCCCCATCACCCCCGCCAGGCCTCCCTCACCCCTGTCACCCCGCCAGCCCTCCCTCACCCCCATCACCCCGCCGCCAGCCCTCCCTCACCCCCGTCACCCCGCCAGCCCTCCCTCACCCCCATCACCCCGCCAGGCCTCCCTCACCCCCGTCACCCCGCCAGCCCTCTCTCACCCCCATCACCCCGCCAGGCCTCCCTCACCCCTCACACCCCGCCAGCCCTCCCTCACCCCCATCACCCCGCCAGCCCTCCTCACCCCCATCACCCCGCCAGGCCTCCCTCACCCCCATCACCCCGCCAGCCCTCCCTCACCCCCATCACCCCGCCAGGCCTCCCTCACCCCCATTACCCCGCCAGCCCTCCCTCACCCCCATCACCCCGCCAGCCCTCCCTCACCCCATCACCTCGCCAGCCCTCCCTCCCCCCCGTCACCCCGCCAGGCCTCCCTCACCCCGTCACCCCGCCAGGCCTCCCTCACCCCCGTCACCCCGCCAGCCCTCCCTCACCCCCATCACCCCGCCAGGCCTCCCTCACCCCCGTCACCCCGCCAGGCCTCCCTTAACACACCCCCGTCACCCCGCCAGCCCTCCCTCACCCCCGTCACCCCGCCAGCCCTCCCTCACCCCCATCACCCCGCCAGGCCTCCCTCACCCCCGTCACCCCGCCAGCCCTCCCTCACCCCCGTCACCCCGCCAGGCCTCCCTCACCCCCGTCACCCCGCCGGCCCTCCCTCACCCCCATCACCCCGCCAGGCCTCCCTCACCCCCGTCACCCCGCCAGGCCTCCCTTAAACACCCCCGTCACCCCGCCAGCCTCCCTCACCCCCGTCACCCCGCCAGCCCTCCCTCACCCCCATCACCCCGCCAGGCCTCCCTCACCCCCGTCACCCCGCCAGCCCTCCCTCACCCCGTCACCCGCCAGCCCTCCTCACCCCATCACCCCGCCAGGCCTCCCTCACCCCCGTCACCCCGCCAGCCCTCCCTCACCCCCATCACCCTGCCAGCCCTCCCTCACCCCCGTCACCCCGCCAACCCTCCCTCACCCCCATCACCCCGCCAGGCCTCCCTCACCCCCGTCACCCCGCCAGCCCTCTCTCACCCCCATCACCCCGCCAGGCCTCCCTTAACACGCCCCCGTCACCCCGCCAGGCCTCCCTTAACTCACCCCCACGCAGACCTTCGCCGCCTGCTTAAATAACGTCAGTCAAGCATGATTAAATAATGGTTTGAATTGAAGACAGTCGATCATATACACGCGGGCAATCCAATACTCCATAAAGTTAGCCGGGAAGCGAGTGTGTGTGTGTGTGTGTATTGACTTCCTGTAATTAGCCAGTCCTGAATTGCCTAACTGTGTATCAATTAAACAAAAAGAAACATACAACAGCTCGCTAAATAATCAACTCCCTGTAGTATGCTAATAGTAATTCCATCCAGGGTGTGTTGACATGCTGTTGTATTAGTGTCTCCTTCTCAAAGTGTAAATAAGCATGTGTATAACTATTGACTTCCTCTCCTCGGTGTTGCTGTTGTGTTGTTGGGGTGCTGAGGGGGGGTGGAGGGGGAGCCTGGCTACTCCCTTTCTCCCCCCAACCCCCCAACCCCCCCAACCCTCCCTTCCTACCCATTTACTAGCTTGGTGTTCGCCTAACCAATATTAACTGTTTCTCTGTAAATAGAATCATGTGTATTTATTTTTTTAAACCCGGTAAATAGCTAAGTGGTTCACACACACCACACACACACACACACACACACACACACACACACACCACACACACACACATAAATAAAAATAAATATATACTGAACGCGTGTAAAATCGAGGGTCTTCTGTTTTATTTTACACATAACCGGATGTGTCATAAAAACAGTAATACTAAAATGTATAATCTGGTGGGTTTTTTATTGTATTTATACTTGTGCCTGAGTGAGTGGTGGCGACGCGTACACTGACTGCCTTATAATGATGATAATAATAATATAAATAATAATAATAATAATAATAACACATTTCTATCCACCCCAATACTATAGGAATAAGACTAATGTTAATGTTTTTCATACTCGTGTTTTCAGTGTGATCAATGTTAGTCTTGTCGAAGCTTAGGTCATCGAACAGAAAACGGAGCTCGCGTCTCGATCCCTCGACCAAAACTCCACCAAATCTATTTTTTTTCAAATCTATTTCACCAAATCGCGACGAACAACTCCTTCCAAATTTACTTTTCTTTTGACTGAAGCAAAACTGTTCCATTCACGTGAATTACAGAGTCTGAAGCACCACCATGAGTCCTCTGTGTAGCCTCGTGTACACTTCTAAGTAGTAGCAGTATCGTGCTAGAAGTGCTATATATCCATGACATCAAGTTAATCTTAGAAATCTATATAGCATGTTATGAGAAGTAGTTATGGCCGCTCTAACTTGATCTTAGGTGGTGTAACAAGTGAAAAAGTGAGGTATGATTAGATTGCGAAGTAATGGATTGAATTGAATGATAGCCAAGAGAGAGAGAGGAAAAGAAGAAGAGAACTGTACAAATTACTAATAGAAATAGTCCCAAAAAAAACTACCGTCGTGTTAGTTAGATAGTATAGTTACTTAGTTAGTTCATTACAAATCTTGAGACCGAATGTTTAACGATTTATTAGTGTAGTTTTGTATGTATGTGTAATGTGTATGTTAAAGATCTCACACGTACGTATCTAGACTTGAGTGTCTTTCCTTCCTCTCTTCCTCCCTTCCCTCCCACCCTTCGCCTTTAGCCTGGGTCAACGGGTCCTGGGGAACGACCTGATCTGCTGAGGGGGTCGTTAAGCTCGCTGCACCACCCCTCGCCCCACGACTCCCTCCTCTCCACCGCCTCGCACGTCATCAACAAGGAGGGCGACGAAGCCAAGGCCAAGTATAATGTGTGTACAGAAAACAGTGTGTAATTGTGGCCTGTACTCAAGGGTTGTCTGTGGTATTCTAGTACATGGACGAAGGGATCTCTCTCTCTCTCTCTCTCTCTCTCTCTCTCTCTCTCTCTCTCTCTCTCTCTATCTCTCTCTCTCTCTCTCTCTCTCTCTCCTCTCTCTCGTTCTCTCTCTCCTCTCTCCTCTCTCTCCCCTCTCCTCTCTCTCTCTCTCTCTCTCTCTCTTCACAAAGTAAAACGACTGAACATACTTTCCAAAAAACAATTATTACTTTGAAACACCATGCAATAAACTATTTTTTATATAATTTTCATTTTCATTACGGTACATAGATTAAAGAACCCTTATACTTTCGTGCATACATGTAATCATTTTTGTTGTGTCATATTCAATCTACCTATTTATGTTTCTTTTTCTAATTTACTTCTGCCATTTTTTGGTGATACTTTTCTTTACTTCTCTTATCTTTTTTCCCCTTGCTTCGTGGTTCCCAGGGAGACTTCGTGCACGTCAAGTACTTCAACGCTCACGCCGGGAACTTCGAAGTCAAGAACAGGAGCATGACGCTACTGAAACAAGTAAGGAGAATCTTCATTAATATAGCCATTCGATGTATATTTCCTTCCCTACCATGCTCATTTAACAACAAAACAAAATAGTGATGACTAAAAAAATATCAAAAGAGACTCAGTTATGTATTTGTCTCCATCGTTAAACATTGAAAACTTATGAAAAAATAAATAAATGACTTTTGACTTTTCACTACTGTGGCATATGATGAAAGCTACAAAGTATAAATTGTGTGGTGACCGTCACAAAACCTTTCATCTGGTTCAATGCAGCGACAAGAACCGTGTGTGTGTGTGTGTGTGTGTGTGTGTGTGTGTGTGTGTGTGTGTGTGTGTGTGTGTGTGTGTGTGTCGCTTTAAAAATCCCCGAGCAGTCGCAATCATTCAATTATTCTCTTTGCTTTGTTGTTTGTCCATTGAAGTAATGAGTGTGTGTGTGTGTGTGTGTGTGTGTGTGTGTGTGTGTGTGTGTGTGTGTGTGTGTGTGTGTGTGTGTATCTATCTTTCTGTCTATAAGTCTGTCTATATATCTGTCTATCTATCAATCTTTCTAACTACCTGCATATATATATATATATATATATATATATATATATATATATTATATATATATATATATATATATATATATATATCTTTTAGTCTATAAGTCTGTTTATCTATATGTCTATCTATATATCTAACTGTCTATCTAACTATATGTCTGCATATATATCTATCTATCTGTATCTATCTGTTTGTCTATTTATCTATCTGTCAATCTATTTTTTTATCTGTCTATATATCTATCTTTATATCTATATATCTGCCTATGTATTAGTCTGTCTATATGTCTATCCATTATTATCTATCTATATTTATGTCTGTCTTTTTTTCTTATTCTTAAAAGTTTTTTATGACAGTAAGAAAGGGTCCAT
>JACEEZ010024141.1:88059-173059 GCA_016584305.1 Chionoecetes opilio
ATGTGTATATAGCATAGTCTCCCCTGGAACAAGCTGGATAATGGTCACGCTACGGTTTAAATAAGCTATTGTTCCTTTAAGTCACAGAGGCTGGTCATATAAAGCCAAAAAAATCAATTATTGGGTTTAGATTCAAACATTTAATCCGCTAAACATTAAAATTTGACCCGATTTTCCGTTCAGACGGCCGAGTTTGTCAAGACGATAGAGATATTCCTCCTTGCTGCTGGTTTACCATCTTTATACCACTGCAATAAACACTTCATCCATACACTGTGTACCCATTTCCCACAGCCTGGCTCTTGTATGCATTCATTGACTGGCTTAACTCGACTATTTCATTATTTCCCACCTAAACCTACGTGTCACTTCTAGACTTGCTCACACACACACACAGACACCTTTTTTTGCTTCTCGTACGGGACTATATTATTACCGTTATTACTATCCACAAGCTATTAGAAAGCATAGAAGTCGTGTCAAAGCCTTTATATATACTAGAAAAATCAAGTATTGGGCTCAGTTTCATGTATTTAAGCGGTAAAATATGATAATTAGGGAGCTCTGGCAGTTCCGATGGAGTGACAGAATCTCCGCCGAGAGTTGTTGTGATGGCCGAGATGGCGAGTCCAGCCAGGTAGATATGGTCCAGCAGGGCCCCGCGGGAGGCTACCAAAGCGCCTCTGCCATGCCCCTGAGGGTGTGGGTGTGTGTGTCTGGTGGTCCTGGTGCCCCTGGTGCACGCCGCTAACCAGATTAAGGGCCTCGACGATGCCATACTGTTCAGGCTTAACTGGGGGGGACGGGACCACGGCAGCGGCTTGCTGGTGAGTATTGCTGCACTGACTTTTCCTTGCTTATATTACTTGTCATTTATTTTCTTAATTGCTGGTATACTCGTGTTTGCGGTAAATTTTTACAATGGCACCAAACTTCCCTACACAATTGGGAGCATGGTTTTTGTATACCTTATTGTATTCTAAGAGACATCTTCTCCATGAGCTTTCCGTCGCAAATCAATAGTTTCGGAGATATAGAACATTTTAGGTGGGAGGAGGAATATGTCTCCTTGTTTATAAAATGCCTCCCTCTTCCTCTTGTGACCTGTATCGCTTTTGTTTCGGAGGCGCACACGTGGCTACCTTACCTAACCTTACCTTACCTAACCTAACCTAAACCTTACCTTACCTTACCTACCTAACCTAACCTAACCTAACCTAACCTTACCTAACCTAACCTAACCTAACCTAACCTAACCTTACCTTACCTTACCTTACCTAACCTTACCTTACCTAATCTTTAACCCCCTAACTGGGTCCAATAATACAAAAAGTTTATTAAAATACCAAACAAAAGCGATGCAGGTCACAAGAAGAGAAAGAGGGAGGCATTTTGTAAACAAGGACATATTCCTCCCCCCACCTAAAATGTTCTATATCTCCGAAACTATTGATTTGCGACGGAAAGCTCAATGAGAAAATGTCTCTTAGAATACAATAAGGTAAACAAAAACCATGCTCCCAATTGTGTAGGGAAGTTTGGTGCCATCGTAAAATAATACCGTATTTGCTGGGTAGTGTAGTGTGTGAGGTGTTCTGTAACTTTACTTACGTGCTTACTCACTCACTACCCATCTTCTTTCCTACCTTACTTAAACGCAGTTAAAGATACGGGTCTACTCAGAGTCCGTGCCCCGTGGCTAGAGATACGGCGTCCGTATCCCAGTTGTGTATATCCAAAGATACCGTCGCGGGGTAAAACTGCAGCTTAGTACATTAATTTCTATTGACCAATACTCTCCTGACAACTGGGGTGGCTGAGCCCCCCCCCCCCCGCTAGTTTACTAACCGGTTAATATTCCGCAGGAGTTGGCGGCTCCACAGGCCTTCCAGCCTACTTTTTCTCTTTTATTTTCGGCTCAGTATAATGTGCAGTAGTTATTCACTTGCGGAAACCAAAAATATAACGCTTATTTTTATATAATAATTGCTAGGTTAGGTGACGTTTAGGTTTGGTTAGGTTAGATTTAGGCTATGTTAGGCTTAGGGTAGGTTTGGGTTAGGTTTTCTTGAGTTATTTAGGTAAAAAAAAAAATTAGATGGTGTGCGATTGTCCGGGTGGTTGGCGCCGCCAACTCCTGCGGAATATTTACCAACTAACTTAGCCTGAGCATTGATACGTAACCTAATCTCACTGGGGGATTTCGCCCCCCCATATCCCCTTGTGTTATTTTTTATTTCCGACGGGTGTTGTAGAGCTTAGAAATACTGCAAATTGTTAGATCTAAAAGTTGATGACAGTTATAACTACGTGCCTTGTAATGCTTTAAACTGCAGTAGAACCGGCCGCGGCGGCTACCTGTATGATTCACAGTCACTTACAAGTAAATGTGTGATTGCTCTTGGTGGTTAGCAATATGGTGCTTTTTTCACCACCATAATTATTTACAATACCATATGACCTTCCTTTGCGACTAATGATGCAGCTTTTACTATTTGTCTTAGAATCCTGTGGATAGGTTTTATTTCTACCTAACTAAACCTTTTTTAGTTTGTGCTTTTTCCTTCTTTTTTGAATGATGAATAAATTACATCCATTATCTCTATATTGCCTTATCGTCTTGTTTTGTCGCCTCCGTAGTGTAGTGGCTAGCGTGAAGGTAACTGTGATAACCCGGATGTCACACTAGCCCGGGGTGACGGGTTGTCACCCACCACAGGCTCAAGGACTAATGCCACGGAGATGAGCACGAGGCCACGCGCAGCATTGCGTATGCCCCCATCTTTACCTTATATTGTCTTATAATGTTGTGCATTTGTGTATAATGCTATTTACTCTTTAATTTTTGTGTGTACATTTTTTTTTTTCTTAAATTATACCATACTGTAATAGTTACTTCTTTTTTCTTTTTTTAAAGATTTTTGCAACTGTTAATGTTTACCTTCCTTTTGCATCAGTTACAGTAATTATTCTAATAAATCTAAATGATAATGATATCTTATAAATAGGAATCTTTCATTATGATGTTTATAACAGCAAAACTAAATGTAATAGAGGCAGCTTGGACAGGCTCAGGGACTGTACCAGAATTAATCTTTGTTATCACAGTATCATTATCAACACGCGTCTCACTCTAAAGATGCCCATGTGACTTTTTCAGCAATGAAATTGAAACAATAGTTTTGTGTGTAAAAGTGAGGCATGTTTTGATATGTAATTCTACCCTATGTTTTTAATAAAGTTCTTGGCTTTATTTATATTCTTATAGCTTAATCTTTACATTATCTCAGTTAGTGTTTTATGTTAGGTAAATATAGGGAATCAATATTGAGGCATTAGGCAAGAGTTCTGTTGTTAGTAGACGTTGTGAACCTTCTGTCTGGCTAACACAGCGTGGGAGTGTTAGGGCAGGCAAGGCACCCTCCACTCCCCCCTTGCTGTGCCACACACTCACCATCACTCTGCCACACCTGAGATCTGTTCCAGTCTATGCTTTGTGTGGGGTTGCCGCTTCATGACGCACACACTACACAAAGGTGAACTGTGATCTTTGAGGAAACATAAACTAAGGAAAATAGAGTGGAAATGAAAGGAAGGAAGAAGAGTGAAGGGTTGTGAAAAAGAATTTAGGTAGAGAGAAAAGTTTCTAAGAGAGAAGAGGAAATCAGAGAGAAAGGATTAAGCAGATTGTGTTGTGTATTCAATAATTATATGTTAGAGACAGAGAGAGTCGCAATCAATGGACTCCTCAAAGCTATATACATACTTTCAAAGCATTATTCAAACTCATATTATCCCAGAAGCCAAGTAGAACATATAACCTTTACCTGAAAAGCTTCAAGTAACCGAGACAAGTGAAGACGGTAATAGAAAATGACGCAAGTGGATCTAACATGTGACCTTTCGATATATCACAGTGATTCCTGTATGAGATTTATAAAAACTAATAAACCAAATTCTTGGTAAACATGAACACATGGTATCAAAAATGTACGTCCCTCAATATAACAGTGTTGGAATATGATGGTGATACAAAGGTAAATGTTATTAGATATAATAATAGAGTAAATCCATGTCATTGATGGGTATGTATTTCATTGCATTGCCCACAGTACAGGTTAGACATGCCTCCTGATGTCTTGACCTCATCTACACACGCTGTACAGCTATAAATACATTGTATAACCTGGTTTGAGCTTAATTAAGTTATTCAAGAACACAAGCAAACTTTCTCCCACACACAGCTTCTATTGTTTGGTCATACATCCCCTGACTGCCTTCATTAATATTTTGGCCACTCCATACATACCTAACTCAACAGATGTATGATTTTTCCATATCATTGTCACTATTATACCCTCATCTGGAACCCATGTTATCTATCCCACTCACACACATTTCCTTCCCTCAGGATTCGCCGGACTATGAGAAGCTGGTGATGACGAGCTCCATGAATGAGAAATACGAGTGTCTGGTTCCCATCAAGTATGGAGACAACATGGTGAGTGTGGAGGACTAACTGCAGTCTGTGTTGGAACATTTAATTATGCTTTTATTAAGATTGTCAGTCTTCCCTCCCATATCTCACAAGATTTGGGTGGACGGTGCAGCTTTCAGTGTTGTTTTCAGAGCTCAGGCAGACTTTGGTAAACACAGACACTGAACTGGCCAAGACTCTTTCAGACATCACCACATTGCCTGGCTGAGAAACAGAGAGGGGAAATGTGCAGCAGGGAAGGAGGCTGTGTGCTGTAGCTTAGGCTGGTGGCTTAGTAGTGACAGTGACTGAGGAGTGATGGGGCGGGTAGCGGAAATACCTGGTGCAAGTTAGGTGATATTGGGCTATATGCAAGAATGCTCGTCAAATCCCAGCAGGTGGAGATTCCCGACCGTCGTATCTCCACCGGTGGGATATACAAGAATTGTTTTCAAATGCCCGGCCAGTGGAGATTTGGGCAGGCGTACCAACACAAGCGAGTCCAAGGCGGCATCAGTATTTTGACTGTCTTACACCTATCTAATTCCTTTTACTAGCCTAATTTATCATTTCTGCCATTAAAATAATAGCTTTGTTAGTGTTCGCCACTTATCTGAGGCGTTGAGGAAGAAAAAATGGGCCCGAGTGATACTTGTGCGTACATTTGAACGTCCCGCCAGTCGCCACAAAGCAATATGGTGGACCACCTCCACCACCGCCGCTCTCCCTCGTCACCACTTATCACAGCAATATAAGGCCTCTTGCACCTAATTTTACCTTAATTATGACACGTGTGCATTCACAGTGTATGAATGTCACTCGGTTATGTTGAAAACTCGCCTGTAATGGTCTGGGAAGAAATAGGATGGAATAAGGGCAGAGCGGTATGCAGGTGGGATGTGCTTGGTGAACGCAATCAGCTGACTCAAATCTCCACAACAAAGCTCGACGCGTTGCGTCGTATGTTGATTCTTGCTTGCCGAAACGCGATGCAACGGGTGGAGAAAAATTCTTGCATATAGCCCAATGTAGCCTTGCTGTCTTTTATTGCCAGCAGACTGGACGGCAGACTGTAAAAACCTCAGCATAGTGGAGGTCGTTGTAGCGATGTGGAGTGGCTACAGAGAGGAGGAGGAGGAAGGCCAGTCTAGGGTAGTGTCAGGAATGTATGTAGAAGCTTGTAGAAGTGTTGTGAGGAAGATTGGTATGCTGGTTGTAGAGAATGCAAGCTGCCAGCACACTTATTTCATTCAGGGCTCCACAGTATCTCATGAAATTATTGTTTTTTAGGTGGAGGTTAAATGTTAGATATGTGCTCGTGAAAGGTGGTAGAAGGGTTTGTTCTGGCACAGTGGATGATGAGGAGAGTAGTGTTGGGTGGCTGGCAGCTGGCCGAGTGTGGAGTGGGTACTGGTGGGAGTGTGGGAGGCCAGCATGGAGTGGAGTGGCGGCAGGGTGTGTGAGTGAGTATAGACGCTCACAGTATTGTTGGGAGAAAGGAATATTTGGCATTTACAGGAGATTTGTCTTATTTGCTTAATTATTATTTTCAATTATTTCATAAAAGTTTTGTTTGGGGATGGAACGATACATTTTTATACTTATGAATTGAGGTTTGGAGGTCCACAAAAATTTGCCCATGTTGTAAAAGGATTGATAACTATACAATAAATCAATGTAGAGTAAAGTTTCCAGGGAAGCATTAGGATTGCACCTACATATAGTGAATTTTGCTCATCCTAAGGTTGTATTCTTCATGTGGACGTGGATCTATTCTAAACCATGGGAGCATTGTCATTATTTTTAACTTACTGAAATCTTGTATGGTTCCTTGAGCAGCCAAGCAGGACCTGTACTGTACAGGTTAGTCATGGGGTGGAAGGAGGGAAAACTTGTCATAGTGGTATCGGGTCACATTACATTGCATGACCTTTAGACTTACATGCTATGTAGTGCAAATACCTGAAGTACCAATGACCTAATAATGACAAGCTCTCACATGGTTTGTATACCTTAAACAGGATAAAAAGCGTTTTACGTGACCACAAGTTTTCTTACGTCAATGTGATATTTCTGACAGGGTAAATAAGGTATCATTTTGCTATGAACTCCCTCACCTCATTTGCATATCTTTTTCCAGGATCAGGAGGAAATGTATAAGGGAGCGAGTCCCATGGCTTTACTGATGCCGCTGTTCACCAAGCAATCCTGTAACCTAAGGGTGAGTGTTCCCCTCTGCCCCGCCACACACCACCTGACTCACCACACACCACCTGACTCACCACACCACCTGACTCACCACACACCACCTGACTCACCACACAACACCTGACTCACCACACAACACCTGACTCACCACACAACACCTGACTCACCACACAACACCTGACTCACCACACACCACCTGACTCACCACACACCACCTGACTCACCACACACCACCTGACTCACCACACACCACCTGACACCACACACCACCTGACTCACCACACACCACCTGACTCACCACACACCATCTGACTCACCACACACAACCTGACTCACCACACACCACCTGACTCACCACACACAACCTGACTCACCACACACCACCTGACTCACCACACACCACCTGACTCGCCACACACCACCTGACTCGCCACACACCACCTGACTCGCCACACACCACCTGACTCGCCACACACCACCTGACTCACCACACACCACCTGACTCACCACACACCACCTGACTCACCACACACCACCTGACTCACCACATACCACCTGACTCGCCACACACCACCTGACTCGCCACACGCCACCTGACTCACCACACGCCACCTGACTCACCACACGCCACCTGACTCACCACACACCACGTGACTCGCCACACACCACGTGACTCACCACACACCACGTGACTCACCACACACCACGTGACTCACCACACACCACCTGACTCACCACACACCACCTGACTCACCACACACCACCTGACTCACCACACACCACCTGACTCACCACACACCACCTGACTCACCACACACCACCTGACTCACCACACCATCTGACTCCACACACCACCTGACTCTCCACACAACACCTGACTCTCCACACAACACCTGACTCGCCTCACAACACCTGACTCGCCACACAACACCTGACTCGCCACACACCATCTGACTCACAACACACCACCTGACTCACCACCTCACTCACGACACAACACCTGACTCACCACACACCACCTGACTCACCACACAACTCCTGACTCACCACACAACGCCTGACTCACCACACAACGCTTGACTCACCACACAACACCTGACTCACCACACAACACCTGACTCACCACACAACACCTGACTCACCACACACCATCTGACTCACCACACACCATCTGACTCACCACACACCTCACTCACCACACAACACCTCACTCACCACACAACACCTCACTCACCACACAACACCTCACTCACCACACAACACCTCACTCACCACACAACACCTCACTCACCACACAACACCTGACACACCACACACCTGACTCACCACACACCAACTGGCTCACCACACACCAACTGCTCACCACACAACACCTACCAACACCTGACTCACCACACAACACCTGACTCACCACACAACACCTGCCAACACCTGACTCACCACACACCACCTGACTCCACACACCACCTGACTCACCACACACCACCTGACTTACCACACAACGCCTGACTTACCACACACCACCTGACTCACTACACACCATCTGACTCACCACACAACACCTGACTCAACCACACAACACCTGACTCACCACACAACACCTGACTCACCACAGACCACCTGACTCACCACAACACCTGACTCACCACACAACACCTGACTCACCACACAACACCTGACTCACCACACAACACCTGACTCACCACACAACACCTGACTCACCACACAACACCTGACACTCACACACACAACACCTGACTCACCACACAACACCTGACTCACCACACAACACCTGACTCACCACACAACACCTGACTCACCACACAACACCTGACTCACCACAGACCACCTGACTCACCACAGACCACCTGACTCACCACACACCACCTGACTCACCACACACCACCTGACTCACCACACACCACCTGACTCACCACACACCATCTGACTCACCACACACCATCTGACTCACCACACACCATCTGACTCACCGCACACCATCTGACTCACCGCACACCATCTGACTCACCACACACCACCTGACTCACCGCACACCATCTGACTCACCACACCATCTGACTCACCACACACCATCTGACTCACCACAGACCACCTGACTCACCACAACACCTGACTTACCACACAACACCTGACTCACCACACAACACCTGACTCACCACACAACACCTGACTCACCACACAACACCTGACTCACCACACAACACCTGACTCACCACACAACACCTGACTCACCACACAACACCTGACTCACCACACAACACCTGACTCACCACACACCACCTGACTCACCACACACCACCTGACTCACCACACACCACCTGACTCACCACACACCACCTGACTCACCACACACCACCTGACTCACCACACACCACCTGACTCACGACACAACACCTGACTCACCACAACACCTGACTCATCACACTCCACCTGACTCATCACACTCCACCTGACTCACCACACAACACCTGACTCACCCCACAACACCTGACTCACCCCACAACACCTGACTCACCCCACAACACCTGACTCACCCCACAACACCTGACTCACCCCACAACACCTGACTCACCCCACAACACCTGACTCACCACACACCTGACTCACCACACAACACCTGACTCACCACACAACACCTGACTCACCACACTCCACCTGACTCACCACACTCCACCTGACTCACCACACTCCACCTGACTCACCACACACCTGACTCACCACACAAGACTCACCACACAACACCTGACTCACCACACAACACCTGACTCACCACACAACACCTGACTCACCACACAACACCTGACTCACAACACAACACCTGACTCATAACACAACACCTGACTCATAACACACCACCTGACTCACCACACAACACCTGACTCACGACACAACACCTGACTCACGACACAACACCTGACTCACCACACAACACCTGACTCACCCCACAACACCTGACTCACCACACACCACCTGACTCACCACACACCACCTGACTCACCACACAACACCTGACTCACCACACAACACCTGACTCACCCCACAACACCTGACGGGTTGGAGGTTTTATATTATGCTACACAAGAATTTCCACATTGCCACCTCCCTTTCTTTCTCCGCTTTTGTAAATATGCCAAGTTTGTTGTGAGATATACAGAATATACCTTCAACCTCTATTTTGAATTCGCACATTATCGACATATAATTCCAGTTTGCTTTCATTTGATTTCATTTTTTATACATATTTGTTTAGAATTGATAATAAGGCCCAATTTCCTTATTTCTCCCTTGGTAAGTATAGAAGTCTTGTACAAGGTTCCCCAGCCCTTTACCTTCGTTGCCTCCTAGCTTCGTTTATAAACATATAAGCAACGCAAAGAGACATATTCCCTAATCCCTAACGTATTACAAACATTAAATAAACTATAAAAATCTAAAATGATTCAGCGAGTCTCAATATATTTCAACAAACTAAGCAATTTGATCCATTATTGAGTAACAGACCTGACTCATCCTAACTTCCCGGTGCACAGCTGAGTATATTTCCGTTTCCCCCCCCTGCACAGCTGAGTATATTTCCCTGTTTCCCCCCCTGCACAGCTGAGTATATTTCCCTGTTTCCCCCCCTGCACAGCTGAGTATATTTCCCTGTTTCCCCCCCTGCACAGCTGAGTATATTTCCCTGTTTCCCCCCCTGCACAGCTGAGTATATTTCCCTGTTTCCCGCCCTGCACAGCTGAGTATATTTCCCTGTTTCCCCCCCTGCACAGCTGAGTATATTTCCCTGTTTCCCCCCCTGCACAGCTGAGTATATTTCCGTTTCCCCCCTGCACAGCTGAGTATATTTCCCTGTTTCCCGCCCTGCACAGCTGAGTATATTTCCCTGTTTCCCGCCCTGCACAGCTGAGTATATTTCCCTGTTTCCCCCCCTGCACAGCTGAGTATATTTCCCTGTTTCCCCCCCTGCACAGCTGAGTATATTTCCCTGTTTCCCCCCCTGCACAGCTGAGTATATTTCCCTGTTTCCCGCCCTGCACAGCTGAGTATATTTCCCTGTTTCCCGCCCTGCACAGCTGAGTATATTTCCCTGTTTCCCCCCTGCACAGCTGAGTATATTTCCCTGTTTCCCCCCCTGCACAGCTGAGTATATTTCCCTGTTTCCCCCCCTGCACAGCTGAGTATATTTCCCTGTTTCCCCCCCTGCACAGCTGAGTATATTTCCCTGTTTCCCCCCCCTGCACAGCTGAGTATATTTCCCTGTTTCCCCCCCTGCACAGCTGAGTATATTTCCCTGTTTCCCCCCCTGCACAGCTGAGTATATTTCCGTTTCCCCCCCCCTGCACAGCTGAGTATATTTCCCTGTTTCCCCCCCCTGCACAGCTGAGTATATTTCCCTGTTTCCCCCCCCTGCACAGCTGAGTATATTTCCCTGTTTCCCCCCCTGCACAGCTGAGTATATTTCCCTGTTTCCCCCCCTGCACAGCTGAGTATATTTCCCTGTTTCCCCCCCCTGCACAGCTGAGTATATTTCCCTGTTTCCCGCCCTGCACAGCTGAGTATATTTCCCCCCCTGCACAGCTGAGTATATTTCCCTGTTTCCCCCCCTGCACAGCTGAGTATATTTCCCTGTTTCCCCCCCTGCACAGCTGAGTATATTTCCCTGTTTTCCCCCCTGCACAGCTGAGTATATTTCCCTGTTTCCCGCCCTGCATAGCTGGAGTCGTACTGGACCTACGAGCTGTGCCACGGCCGCCACATCAAGCAGTACCGGGAGGAGCGCGAGGGCAAGAAGAACCACCAGCTGGAGTTTGTCCTCGGCGTGTTCTCAGCGGACAGTCTCGCTGCTCTGAGTAAGTGGCGGCTGGATTGGGGCTTGTTTGCAGCAGCTAGTGTGTCTCTCTCTCTCTCGCTCTCTCGCTCTCTCGCTCTCGCTCTCTCGCTCTCTCTCTCTCGCTCTCTCTCTCTCTCCTCTCTCTCTCTCTCTCTCTCTCTCTCTCTCTCTCTCTCTCTCTCTCTCTCTCTCTCTCTCTCTCTCTCTCTCTCTCTCTCTCCTCTCTCTCTCTCTCTCTCTCTCTCTCACACTCACACTCTCTCTGTGATGCCTTCTACCAACATATTTCAGGTATTACGTAGTGTTTCAGTCACACAAAAAGAGACTCATGACACCTGCCATACATTCCCCTGACTGATGGGTGTGATGGGGAGAATGGTTGTCTCAGGATGGGGGTTTCAAAGAAAAATATGGCTGCTCTTCCCACTGTGATATTTTGTCAAATAGTAAGCCTAGATATTTCAAACATATTCTACCTGTTGTCAGTGGCGCCGCCAGGAAATGTTGACTGGGGTGGCCAAGGTTGGACACAGATCTAGTGTAGGGTGGGCATGGCATAACCGTTTAAGGTTAAGGCACATGGAATAGATGGGAAAGTTCTTCATTGGATTAGATCTTGGCTAAGTAATAGGCAACAAAGGGTTACAATTAATGGTTCTAAATCTGAATGGGGGCAGGTAACAAGTGGGGTTCCTCAAGGGTCTGTTTTGGGTCCATTACTATTTTTCATTTACCGTATTTGCCGGCGCATAAGACGCACCTCCGCATAAGACGCACCCCTATTTAACAAGGAGGTTTTGAGAGAAAAAAATATATTGGGGTTTTTGACCCCTTTTTGACCTCTTTTTTTGTTATTAAAAAAAAAAAGGATTTGTAGGGGAAAGCTAATGATTAGGAGCATGTACCTAAATACAATATTCACTGTGCAGTGAATGTGAATGAAAAATCATACTAGTCAAAATGTAAAGGGAATGACAGTGTAACCAAAATCGGTCATAAATCATAATATATTGCAGGATGCCCCCACGAATTGATATTCTAATATTATCTACCTATGACATATAGCTTAGATTTAATGTTGTAGGTATGCCTTTGTTACTTTTCTGCTATGTGTTTAGACTTTGTGGAAAATTTGCAGTATAGATATTAGTATTATTTTGGTAGTGGGCTTTCAAAAGTCCTAGGACTCTTACCTACATCATCGTGTAGCTTTCTTCATTCTGAGTATTTTGAACCCCATTTCCCATGGCGCAATTGAATAATAATGGCTGTAGTACCGAAAATCTACCGTTATTTCAGCCAGAAAGTTAAGTTAGGTTAAATCAGATTAGGTTAGAGTTAGGTTAGGTTAGAGGTGGGGTTTGGTTTAGTAACAGATGATATAGAGAAAAAACGAAAATTTCCTATAATATGGCAGTGTGAAGCGTAGCAATGTTTGCGGGTAGTAGAGGTACAGGGGTGAGGATTGAGGGGTCAAGGTGATACAAAGGCCTATGATGTCTCCTATCCCACCTTGCTTACCACTGTAGCTACGCTAACACACACATGCACATACACACCTGCATCGGCTTAGGCCACCCCCCTGTCTGGGACCAGGATTAGAGGCCCGTGGGTGACCTGACGCTGACCTGACTTGTCCTCGCTGACACAACTGCAACATCAGCCAGGTAATTAAGTCAGCCACAGGACACACACGCCGTGCAACTCTTGTACCCACGTTGTACAATGACTCGCTGTCAAATAAACTACAAAGCCACGACGCCCTTTCTCCATCCATGTGTGTAAAGACAGACTCCCCAAGATACTACACCTTCCTCTCACCGCTCACACTCCTTCAAATAAAACTTTAACACGCTCTTTGTTTCACTATTCTATTTATGAACAATACTCATTCCAGCGAAAATGACATCACCATTTTTTGCCTCCCTTCTATCATCTCCTTCCAACTGTTGTGTCAACTTGTGTGGCCCGAGTCGAATGAGGGTTAATTAAGGCGACCGCTCACACTCTTTCAAATAAATCTTTAACACGCTCTTTGTTTCACTGTTCTATTTATCAACAATACTCATTCCAGCAAAAATAACATCACCATTTTTTGCCTCCCTTCTATCATCTCCTTCCAACTGTTGTGTCAACTTGTGTGGCCCGAGTCGAATGCGGGTTAATTAAGGCGACATCTAATATGCGGTATGTTTGTCTTTTCCATGGGTGCGGGGAGGAGTCTGAGCGGTAATGACCCATGGTGGGTGCGCGGAGGGCGTTGCCGAGTGAAGTATCCCAGGTGAAGCGGCAGACCTGAGATATCAGACGTTTTACAATGGAGAGCAGCAGTGGGGTTGGATGATGTTTACATCTGACACGGCCATCTTGGCAGCAACAATCGCTATCTTGTTGCCCCAGCTCTTATTTTCTCTTAAACTCCAACCTTTTCTTAGTATTATGCATTACTGTTGATAACACAGTTACAAATTTGTGCTCGGTGAACTACTGATCAACACAAATCACTCCAGACCCCTTTAGTAATACACCACCGGCTGTTCTGCATTCTCTGCCCGGCCTCTCATTCGCTAATATGGCCGCATTAGACGCAGGCTGAACTTTGCATTCCTTTTTAAGAGAAAAAACTGCGTCTTATGCGCCGGCAAATACGGTACATCAAAGACTTTAATAGTGGGATTAGTAGTGATATCAGCAAGTTTGCAGATGATACTAAGGTAGGTAGGATTATTAGATCAGTCTGATGTAAATATTTTGCAAGGAGACTTAGATAAATTAAATGAGTGGGTAGATAGATGGCAGATGGAATTTAATATTGATAAGTGTAGCGTAATGAATGTTGGTAAGAAAAATCCTGGTAATAGGTACACCATACGCAATGTGTCGCTGAAAAGATCAGAGGATGTGAAAGATCTGGGAGTGCGGGTAAGCTCAGACCTCCGTCCTAGGAATCAATGTATTGAGGCTAGAAATCGAGCCAACAGGGTGTTAGGATTTATTACCAGGAGTGTTAAAAGTAGAAGTGTTGAGGTTATTCTAAAGCTTTATTTGGCACTAGTCAGACCTCACCTAGACTATGCGGTTCAGTTTTGGTCTCCGTATTACAGGATGGATATAGCCTTGTTAGAATCAGTGCAGAGAAAGATGACCAAAATTATTCATGGGATGCATAACTTTAGTTATGAGAAGAGATTGAAACTATTAAATTTACACTCACTCGAGAGGCGTAGAGTAATGGGCGATCTAATAGAAGTTTTTAAGTGGATAAAGGGATACAATAAAGGAGATGTAGGAAAAGTACTTACAGCTAGTAAGTAAGAGTAGAACAAGAAGTAACGGATTCAAGCAGGAGAAGCGTAGATTTAAAAAGGAAATAGGGAGAAACTGGTTCACAAATAGGGTGGGTGGTGAATGATTGGAATGGACTCAGTCGTCAGGTGGTCAATGCAGAGTCTATTGGGGTCTCTAAAAGGAGTCTGGATAAATTCATGGATGGGGAAGAGGGGTGGATATAGGTAAGAGTTAAGTAACAGGAACTACCTTGCGTAGGTCACACTGCCTCTTGTAGCTTCCTTATTTTCTTATGTTTCTTATGTTCTTATTTCAATTAAGGGCCGTGGCCTCCCCCTAGATCTGCCACTGGGTACCCTACCGATTTTCTCAAATATCTGGTATCTCAGAAACCTCACATTTTGAAGAAAAAAATTCTTTGAAAACATTTAGATGTCATAATTTCAATTAATTACAACCCAATTTTCTTTTACTGTAGCTCAAACAAAAGGCCTTGATGTAATTTATATTTATTATTCAATACATTTTTTACGTAATTATCATAGTTTTTTAGTTATTAACAGAAAACATTATTTAAATAAACTATGAGATACCCTACCGATTCTCCCAAACATACCTGGATCTCATGTTCCATTAAAAAAAAATCATTGCAGGGCCCGTTGCACCCGCCCAGAGCGTAGCGCATGTAACCACCGGTGGGATCTTTGAATGCCTTATGGTAGCAATCGTATAATCTGTTATTTTAGTTTTTGCCATTTTAATGCACAGCTATTAGTCTAGAGGAAACATTAATAGGGTAACATGTTTAGCTAAAGGTGTTCTACCTGATGCTATGATCAGTAGTACTATCTTAAAAAACTCCATATACACTGGTACCTTGACTTAAGAGTGCCCCAACTTACGAGTTTTCCGAGTTACGAGCAGTCGCTCGGTCGATTTTTTGCTTTTGAGTTGTGAGCCAAAATCAGAGTTACGAGCTTTTTTTTTCTTTTTTTTTCCCAGCGAACGCCACAACATCCGCCCAGCATCCCGCGTCTCACTCGTTCACTTCACGTGGTTACCTCGCCATGTAAGCATCTCTGTTGTGTTGTGCTCACACAGGCGAATGCAAATAGCGGAGGGTGTGTGCAGTACGTTTAGCGGCAGCTCCACCCACAGCTGTTTCCAACAGCTGATACACAGAGTATAAACACTGGCGAATGCAAATGGCAGAGGGTGAGTGCAGTCCAGTCATATAGGTACAGTAAAAAAATTGGGGTGGTTTTTGGGGGGCTGGAACAGATTAATGGTATTTCAATTAATTTCAATGGGGAAATTGATTTGATATACGAGCAAATTGAGTTACGAGCTCGATCAATGAACGAATTAAACTCGTAAGCCAAGGTACCACTGTATTTGGAGAAGAAGAAAAAAATTCTTTAAAATCCTTTAAATGTCATTTTCTCAATTAATTACAACCCAATATCCTTTTTCTGTAGCTCAAATGATGGGCCTTGCTTGATCTTATTTGTTTATTATTTAATACATTTTTTACATAACTTTCATAGTTTTTGAGTTATAAAGAAAAAAGTTATTTAAAAAAAATACACTGCTAGGGGGCAGCCTCAGATCTAGTGTGGGGTGGCCAAGGCATAACCATTTCAATAAATTATAAAAATTTCATTAAATCTCTGACTCGATCTTGGGTGGCCAATGAGATTTCAGGGGTGGCCATGGCCACCCCCTAGATCTGCCACTGCCTGTTGTGAATAAAATATATAAAAGTAAAGTTTTTTTCACTGCACATAGCTCTTCATTCAATTTATCTTTCTCTAATACCAGCTGGGCCTTTAAAGCCCTGGCCAGCGGGTCTTGAGAGGACAGTTGTGTTGGGCTCCACCTTGAGGGCGCAGATGCCAAGCCCCTTAGCGTATCCTTCAAAAAATTCCTGGATCCTCATCCGTATCCGTATCAACTCCAGAGATCAATCACTTCTATATTTGGCCAAGTCTCACCTCTGGTAAAACTTTTATGCAAATCCACCTGTAATTTTATTTGTAATCCTGCTAACAAACAGACAGACAAACCTTACCGATCACATAACCTGCTTAGCGGAGGTAATAAGGTTAGATTTAGAGCCCCATATTATTAATACTGTGAAAGGACTGTAGAAGCAGCAGATTAAGTTCGAAATCTTGACAAATGAAGTTCTAATTTTATTGAATGAAAATGACAACTCTAGTCCCCCACCACACTAGCCTTAACTGACAGCAATGTTATGTAGGTAATGTACAGCCGCTTAGATCTGTCGCTCTCTCTGTAAAGGAAGTTAAATCTCTATAAGAAAATTAATATCTTGGCTCACTCGGGTTTGGTTCCTGGCCAGACACATTCACTCCAGGTTGATTGACAACAGCTCGGTTGTATAGGGCCCCCGAAGCCATTAAGGGGCCCCCGAAGTCATTAAGGGCCATTTTAAGCTGCCATTATTTGCCTTTTATTTAGAACTAGCTGCAAAGCCGCCCTCCGGGCGGACTTTTTGGCTAGCTCCTGCGGAGGGCTATTGGTGGGCCTTCGGCCCACCACCTGTGTTTGGTGGGCTGAAGGCCCACCAAACACAGACTCTCCAGATAGCCCCTTCTAACTTTCCTGAAATCATGGATGTAGAAATGTATGTATTAACGCCAACCCATTCACATCACCCCCAACCCATTCACTCACCCATTACCCATCACCCCCCACCCATTCAGTCACCCATTACCCATCACCACACACCCATTCACTCACCCATTACCCATCACCACACACCCATTCACTCACCCATTACCCATCACCCCCCATCTATTCCCTCACCCATCACCCCCCACCCATTCACTCACCCATCACCCCACACCCATTACCCATCACCCCACCCATTCACTCACCCATTACCCATCACCCTACATCAAGGTTTCCTCAATTCTCGCAACCTACTTTTTTTTCACAATTATCGCTAATAGGCTGCTAAATTTTTTTTTTTTTTTTTTAAGTGATCGGATCATCTCATAAGTGGGCTTAAAACCTTCCCCTGGTCAACCTGGTTCCAAAATGTGGTATATGATGGGATTCCGCCACGGGGGGCGGAACCTATACCACACACACACACACACACACACACACACACACACACACTTTCGCTTATATTATTATAGATCTAGTCTCTTTTCCTCTGAAAGTGTACCAGATTGATGCATTTAAATATTGAAGGCGTGTCCCCGGACAACCTAGAGTGCTTGGAATCCCCCACCATAGTTTTACAAAATAGGATCCCCAAACAGCATTTTGCATAGGGCCCCAAAAGGCTAGAAACAGCACTGACCTTGCCCCTTGTGCCGTCCTTCCCAGGTGAACAAGCAGAGGCCGAAACACATCAGATTCCCACCAGTGCCAACATTCCCACCACCAAGATCGAGGGGGTGGACACGCCCTACTTCAGGGTCAACTACACACACGGCTCCGTCTGTGACCTGACCGGCCGGCCTCGAGCCAGCCACATCCTCTTTGTCTGCTACGAGGAAGGGCGCCACGACATTTACAGCATCAAGGAGACTTACACCTGCGAGTATGAGATCATCATCCTCTCCCCTTACCTCTGCCAACACCCACTGTACAGGTGTGTGTGTGTGTGTGTGTGTGTTTACTTAGTTGTGGCATACAGGGCCTGGGCTGTTCTGCTGTGGTCCTGTCTCCATGTCTGTGTTTATCCAGTTTTTCATTAACCTTTTCACGCCCAGATCTTTCCTTTGCTATAGAAAATTGTATGTTGTTACCAATAAAATTACGCAAAGTAACTTAATATACCCAATTTGTTAGTCGACAAGGATACTAAACAGGTCATAGCTATAATACATTGCATATATTCACTAAAAATTGTCTAATGGTAGCCAAATTACAATGGAAATTACGTTATGGGCCTCAAGGGGTTAAATTGATGCACAAATTTTGCTACTACTGTATCACCTTTTCTTCTAGTTCATTCCAGGCGTGTATGTTTGTATTTGTATTTTGTGTGTGTTATGTAGTTGTAATATGCAGGATTTTTTTTTGGTCCTCATATATTCTGTAATTTATCAGGAGTAATCATAACCTTCTCGATAGTCTTTGTCTATATATCCTTTGCCTTCACACTCTTCCAAATGTCAAGGCACTCCTTTGTATGAAGCTGTACAGTCTCTATAAGTCTTCCATAGTTTATATTCATGTCCTCAGGTTTCTTCATTATCCCTTAAAGAAATTGTTTGTCCAGAAATTGAAGCCTAGTTAATAGTTATTGATATGTAATTCATGTTGAGATCTTTTATTTTTATCTATTCTATTACAATGGCGAGTTAAGTTTAGTTATTTTGCAATCGTTCTTTTCAAATCTACTGTTCTTGCATGCAATTTATTTATCTTCAGTGCTACACTTCACACCTTTTCTTTCTTTATGTCTGTTAAAGTAAGGCAACAACACAGCCATGAATTCCTGTCTTGTCATTATAAGCAGGACATAGGATAGATGATAGATAGGAAGGACTTTACTATATTTTATATGTTCTTATACATCTACATACACATCCTTACTGAGATAGAAGTCCAGCACATATAACGTTGCATCTCGTTCCAGGGCGAGAGAACTTCCCCAGACCAACCTGCACTGCATTCCCATGGAGGGCAGCCCCAAGCGGCCCCGCAACCTGCTGCAGATTGAAGCCGAGAGTCTGAAGCTGCGATCCACTGACGCAATCGTGAGTGAGAGTGCAGGGAAAGGCAGCCTAGGTACAGTACTTCCAGCAGCTACTGAGTGTGTTGGTGAAGCATGTTAACAGCTAAGCACAGGCACATCAGTGTGTTATAGATGATTTTATTGAGGTCACTTTGCACTGTTTTATCGTATTGTGTAAGATGAACAAGAAAATACACTTTGATACAATGTCACTATTACCATTATCGTCAACATGGTTATCATCATTGTTATTCAATGATGGTTGAAGGTGTTAAGGCACAACTATTAAATGATAAACTTGCTCAGTTGAAATAGCACTGCCATGAGTACAGTAAGGGCTCACATTTGGCAACTATTACTTGTCTATGTGTCAGAGACTGCCCGCCAACATTTCCTCTACTCGTTTCAGTTTGTGAGGTTTCCAGCAATTGAGGCATTTCATTGTCTTCTAAAGTTAAAGAAGAGTTCAGTCAAGCTGTGTCATTCCTCAGTCATTCTTGTTGCAGATATTTCATTCCATAACAAGTTTTTCTGTTTATAAGCTTTTTAACAGGTTGATATGCCAAAGCTTTGTTTTACCAGCCAGGAAAGGCTTTTGTTTTTTTGTATCTAGTACCTACATATATATTTAGTAATTATTAAAGGGAGAATTTTATTGAAAAGGCTTAGTATTATAGAGCTGTGACACTTTGGTCTTGTCCAAGTGCCTGTGCTGTAAAGTAATGTTAAGTGGTCTCTGTCATACTCCACTTCTTTCTCTTACACTTTCCTGAATTTTTTTTGACACGTATCATTTCTTCTTATCTGATCATTTTTGTCTTGGCTCTCTTACTAATGCCAGATGTTGTCCATATATTTGTTCTGGCTCTGCGCTTATTAGTATCAACTGTTGCTGCTCTCACCTTATCTTTCCTGGATCCCTTTACTAGTGTCACCTGTTGTCCTTACCTTACACTGAAACCACATCGTATTGATAGACTCATAGGAAATACTATTGTTAGGAACACTGTAGTAATGGTGGTGGTGGTGGTGGCTGTGTATACTTAGTAGTGTGGTGTGTGGTGGTGGTGTATACGTAGTAGTGTAGTGTGGTGGTGGCTGTGTGGATGTAGTTGTAGTAGTGTGGTGGTGGCTGTGTTGCCTCAGAGTGGATGGCAGCAGCTGGGCGTTCATAACAGATTCATCCATTGCTCTCATGTTCCCACAGCTGGCTGGCGACACATCCAGCGGCTCCGTCAAGCTGGAGGTCCTAGAGGTCCTGGAGGATAACGATGATGATGATGATGATGATGAACCCACCTCCACTACCTCCACCTCTACCTCCTCCTCGTCCTCCTCCTCCTCCTCCTCCTCCTCTTCCTCCTCTTCCTCCACCTCAGAGCAAAAGCCTCGAGTTCCTCTGTTCCCTCCACAGCCAACCATTGACCAGAAGCTTGTGGAGGATTTCCTGACTGGGGAATATTGTCTACATGGTGTGAGTATTACTTGTTACCTGTCATGAATACTGGTGAAGGTGTGATTACTTGTACTCGTGGTGGTGATCCTGTGTGCTGGTGCTAACCGAGGGATAATGCACACACTGATTCATTCATGTCCTTATGTACAAATCAAGACCAGGGTACAGTGACACACAAGGTAAAGCTGGACCATGAATGATTGAGGACAGTAACACCAAACTTTATTTACAGCCTCTTTATAGGTCCCTAGAAGCTCTACAATACTTATAGTGAAGTAAAAATTGACAATAGAACGAAACTAAATTTGACATCTTAGTTTAGTCTAGTCTGCACTGATGCCTTTTTTCCTTGAACTTGAACAAAGGGATGGCCACGGCAGGACTTAATTTGCACTTGATTGCTCCATTGATGGCTACATGTTGCAACCATAAAAATAACTAGGAAAATTGAGTTGGAATCATGGTCTCTGCTATGAATCGATCTTTTGTTTGAATTTGCCTAACCATGTGGGTTGAATTGAGTCGTACATGTCTAACAAACAAGTGTACTCAGAAGTGTACTACTCTCTGTGTATAAGTGTATCTCTCTTCCTGTTTATATTTTTCCCTTTCTACGACTTAATTAAATCTGTTCAAAAGAGGAGTAACAAGACACCTCCCGAACTAAATTAGTCCACCCCCCTTTTTATATTCTCTTACTGTCTTCTTTATAGGGACTGGTAATTAAGCGGGCATTTTGCTAATTTTTTTTTTTTTTTGTCCTTGGTCTGTCCTTTGTGATGTAAAAAATAAAGTGTGGATGTATTGGAGCAGTACTGAGGGGGGGTAATGTTTGGTTGGCAGGGCAGCGGCTGGTGGAAGTACGAGTTCTGCCACGGCCGCAAGGTGGAGCAGTACCACGAGGAACGCGACGGCTCCCGGACCTCCGTTCTGCTGGGCCTGTTTGACGCCGCGCAGCACGGCAAGTGGATGGCCGAGGTGAGGCAGGATTAGTGCAGGGCTTAGAGAATTACTGGATGGGATCAATTAATTACTTAGAGAATTACTGGATGACATAGACAGTAGTAGCCATGATCTGTTAGGACATTAAGAAAACTGTCGTCCCCTCTAAGTCCCTTCCCTATTGACGTGTTTGGTGCACAGATGTGATGATCTTGGTTCTGGAATGTAGAAAGCTAATTACTACCAGTTAACAAAGGAAGGTAGCCAAGTATAACACGATGGATGAGTGAAGCTGACAGGGTGAGTAGGGAAGGAAGGAGTGGTGGATAGCTAAGTCAGGAGAGATGGAAGGTGAGATAGCTATAGGTAGAAAAGATGAGAAGGAAGGATGAAGAGTCTCCATGGATAAATAGCAGTAATTTTATTGACAGAGGCTGTTAAAAAGATCCTCAATGTGTGTATTTTGTACCTAGTTGTGGCATACAGGACCCGAGCTATACTTGGGTGGCCGTGTCTCCGTATCTATATTTATCCTTTTTCCTTTAAACTGATGCAAACTTCTTGCCGCTAACACCTCTTTTAGTCCTCCCTTTGGGGGAGGCGGTAGCAGAGTGGTTAGCATCTCCGAGTGGCGTTCTCGGTGACCCGAGCTCGATCCCCGAAGAAAACCAATATTTTTCTTCGCCGTCGAGTGGCCTATGAACACCCACATGCTGCCCATAACTCTACCTTCGATTGCGAGTGCATCAACGGACATGGGGGCGGCATGAGCCTCTAATCACAGGCGTCACTATGTCGTATCTGCAATGTTGCATTTGCAGTTGATTTTTTTGTCCCTTAGGTTGTTCGGCATTTCAGGGTTCAAGGAACACTTTTTCATTTTTCTTATTATTTAACATATCTTTTCCTTCCTTACATATTTCCACATAATAATTATTTCTATACAAAACTACATTTAATTAATGTTATCACTCCCTATACTTAACACTCCTATTCTTAAACATCCTAACCATTAAACATATCTAAATTGTGCTGCATTTCTACCTAAGTGAGATGACTTCTCAAAGACTTAGTGCCATTTACCTTTAATAACCCCATGGTTAGTCAGAGGTATAATGATGCTTTCCCCCTCTGTTACATTACGTTATATAGGGCAATCTTTCTTTAAGGTATTTGGAACTACAAGATGTCCTTACTAATATATTTTCCTATACACATTTCTCATTGGTAATTTTCTCACTAAACTCCTCCTCCATCTGAATATCATTTGTTAATTTTCATTAAGGACACACCTCCACGCCTGTCATAGGCGTACAATTTTTCTCCTTTTCTAGCTACGCCCATATCTGTATTTTCACAATATCTTATCAACAATTGGTAATTTGGCTTTCAAGTCCCGCCTTTAGAGGCGTGTTTCAACTTTCCTCTCCTGTCACTGGTCAAGGCCCACAGACCACGCCCACAAGTTCCTTTCTCTGTAATATGGGGCTAGGCCTAGTTAAGGTAGGAGAAGCATACATCTGTTTTTCATCTCCCCCAAACATCTGGTTCCAACTGAGTCCCTAGGTCATTTGCCCTGTCTTTCCTTTCTTCCCTGTATTTACAAGTTTGGGTCCATTGTTATTGCCCTCATGGTGAGTACCAACATACCAACCTCCTAACAACCAACTTCCCTTGCCTTTTCCTCAAAGCCTTTATTATTTCCCTCTTCTTCCTCATTTATTTATTCTCTCTTTCTCAGTTATCCCTTTCTCCCTATCATCTTTATTTCTTATTTTCTTCTTCCCGTCGCGTTGCATGGTATTGCAAAGCGGCTGCAACAACTATAAAAATCCTGCCTGCACCACCACGGGCGAGGGCCAACCATTACAGCCCTCAAGTGAATCTCCAGAGAGCCTACCATCCGAGCTTTAGATGTCACTGCCTACAGGCGCTATAGGCCAAGATGTAAAAAAAAAAAAAAAAAAATCCAGGCTTCTATACTTTGAGGAGAAAAACTCGGTCAATTTATAGTTTCACCCAACCAACGATTTTCTGATGTGCCTTATGTTTTTCTGGTGTGTTTTTATGTGTTTTGAATGAATCTGCTAACCGTTTGTCGCAATTTTTTTTTTTTTTTTTTTTTTTGCAAACATGACAACTAAAAAAAAAATTAACCTAAACCTAACCTTTACCTAACCTAACCTTTATCTACCTAAAAAAAAAATAACCTTTATCTACCTAAAAAAAAAAATAACCTTTATCTACCTAAAAAAAAAATATAATAATAATTGCGACATAAACGGTTAGCAGATTCATTCAAAACACACAAAAACACACCAGAAAAACATAAGGCGCATCAGAAAATCGTTGGTTGCATGAAACTATAAATTATCCAAAAACTCTACTTTTTTATGCTATTCTAACATCTTCCTCTTCTTAATTTTCCCTTGTGTTTCTATTAATATCCAGCCTCTTTTTCTCCTCTAGATAACAGGGTCTTCTCTGTCAACCTCCTCCAAGTCATTTATTATTTATATAATGTGCTGTGTGTATATGTGTGGTTGTCTCCCCTTTGCAATGCACTAGAGATGTATAAAGGGCACCATACAGGGAAAGATGAAAGACAAAGAAAACGAGAATGAGATAGGTAGAGATTGAAAGCTAGTAAATCAGATAAATAGAGATTGAAGCCTACAATGTACGTATGGTTGAGTGTAATGACTTATTAGAACACTAAGAAATTTATTGTTAGGTTATCAAGAGAGTGAGTGGCCAGAGATGAAACCCATGACAGAACACTGGAGGTCGTGAAGCCAAGTGTGCTGTGATGACCACTGTGGCTGACCTGCATATTAACAGCCTTATTCTGCTGCCACTAAAGCAACAACTGACACACCGACCTGACTTGTGGTGGAGCAGATTGACAATATGATGCTAATTTCTGGAACATGTTGACTGTATAGAGAAGAGAAGAGGTTACATTTATGGAGTGCAAGTTGACATGATTCACTCTCAAGGTAACAGATGGGGCATTTAGATGATGGACGGTTACCTTTTCAACACTGACTCGGGGAATTGTGTTTCAGAACCCAGATAAGCTGTACAGGCCAGGCAGGAGGCAGGTGTCCCACTTCTACTCAGGCGGCACGACGTGTGACGTTACCGGACAGCCCCGCCAGGTGGAGGTGAAGCTCAAGTGTAAAGAGTCCAGCAGGTGAGTTGTGAGGCAGAGCTTGGGGGTGTGAGGTGCCTTGCAGGTGACCAGTGTAGGGTGGGACACACCTCAGACAGTCTGTTCCAATCTATACTGATGCCCATTCCCTACAACTCCCTCTCTCAAGGGGGTGGCCGTGGTAGAACATTCTCCCTTTGTCGTCTCCCTGTCCATACACCTCACTCTTATATCTTGCAGTCCTCTCACTCCTACAGAACCTCAGATGATTGAGATTTTCTTGTGAACATTATGAAGCATTGTGACCGGTATCTTTTAAGGTCACATTTGTTGTTTGTAGACTACATGGTAAGATTTGGTCATATCAGCATTAGTCAGTCATAAAAAAGGACATACAGTCAACCCTCAATTTAACGGACTAAAAGGGGGGGAGAAGTGGTCCGTTAAAGCCGATTGTCCGTTAGAGCGAGGGTATTTTCCCAAGGGTGTAAAAATATGGGAAAAACTGGAAAAATTGTGAAATAATCACAAACTCAACCAGACTGTGTAGCTATGTTGGGAGGTAAACAGTGACTGGCGCTACATGCTGGATTTGGTAATCTCCTACACGCTGAGAAATAAATGAGAAATAATCACAAACACAACAGACTGTGTAGCTATGTTGAGAGGTAAACAGTGACTGGCGCTACATCAGGATTGGAATCTCCCACGACTGGTTCGGATAATATCTGAGATTGGTGAGTAACAGTATCTACACAGGACTGCCATTACTGTTGGGATGCTATGATAATATCATGTATTCTGCTTGTATGCTATGAAATATCATTATTCTAGGTGAATGTAGACATAGAATTGCATTTTAATGGCTATTATTTATACATATGAGTAAAGATATGAAAATACAAGCAAGGCACTCATCCACGCTTGGCAGCACGGCCACGGCAGCAGCAGCAGCATCATGAGACATTATAATCACCCCAAAATGAGATTAAAAGGAAGAAAAAGTCTCCCGTAAAGTGATGAGTTATCCCTAAAATGTTGGTGTTTTCTCTCAGCGTCTGGCTAGTGAAAGGTAAACAAATTATCACAACCAAAAAAAAAAGGTAAAGAAAAACCTAAAGAAAGGGCTACAGAGTGGCAAAGAAGGAGATATGTGTCAAGCTCGAGCTTGACAGACCTACAAAGCGATACTAAGCAGAAGAGGTCACAAGAAGAACAACAACAACAAGCCCGACACAGGCTGTGGCTGTCAAAGGTATTGCTTATTATCATGACTTGCTCATTATTATATACTAGCCGCAAAGCCGCCCTCCGGGCGGACTTTTTGGCTAGCTCCTGCGGAGGGCTATTGGTGGGCCTTCGGCCCACCTCTCGACTCTCCAGATAGCCCCTTCTAACTTTCCTGAAATCATGGATGTAGAAATGTATGTTATTAAAACCCACCCCAACACCCATAATCACTCACCCATTACCCACCACCACCCATTCACTCACCCCCCACACCATTCCTCACCCATCACCCCACCCCCACCCATTATACCCATCACCCACCAACCCCCCCACCTTCACTCACCCATTACCCATCACCATACATCAAGGTTTCCTCAATTCTCGCAACCCACTTTTTTTCACAATTCTCGCTAAAGCCCCGTCCACACTACCACTCACCACCGTCGGTGCTTGCCGTCGGTGCTTGCCGACGGGAAGCGCCGTTGCCAGGGTTGTGTCCACACGAACGGTTTTGTTCGGCGGTCAGCGCGCTTCCTGATTTCAAAGTGAGAGTCATGTTTTCTGCATATCGTGTACTCTCACTCGAGATTATGAAATAACCACAGGAGGTTTAGAAAAACTGACCCAACTATCATCTTCATGACACATTTCTGCATATCATAAGCAAGAAAAATATACGAAAACCTTTTTGTGTATTCTAAAAAATATAGCAAAAAGAAATATAAACATTGTATATACATTTTATTTATATACAATATACATTGTGTATAAACATTTTTCTCACTTTTTTGTCTTCAACTCGCTGCAATTTCCCGACCATTTCTCCCATTTAATTTTTGATCACATACTCGTAATCAGCTGACTTTCTTGGTTCTGATGGTATACAGTACATAGCAATGCAAAACTATCTAGATAGTGAAAACTGCCGATAACTTGAAGCATGTGTTTGGCGCTGACTCGTGAGTGACGGGCATGCCCGCCCAATATTAAACCTGCTGAATGTTGGCGGGCAGCGCCGACGGTTAAATTTTGCTCGTCGGCATCGTGTCCACACTGCCACTTTTGAGTGACGAACACTGTTCGACGGGAAGCGCCGACGGTGGTGAGTGGTAGTGTGGACGGGGCTTAATAGGCTACTAAAAAAAAAAAAAAAAATTAAAGTGATCGGATCATCCCATAAGTGGGCTTAAAATGTTTCCCTGGTCGACCCGGTTCCAAAACTGTGCCATATGATGGGATTCCGCCACAGGGGGCGGCACCTATCGCGGACACACAAACAGACAGACAGACAGACACACACACACACACTTTCGCTTATATTACTATATATATTATATGGTTGTGATGAGCTGTTCTATACACGTGTCACTATTTAGGTAAGTGTAGCACCATGTGTCACCTTAAATAAGGGTGATTTAGGGTGTTGAGGTGACAGGGAGACAGTCTTGCAGCAACCACCCCATAACACTAATAATCACTATTTTAAACAATACACACCTTCTACCACTAAATCGCAAGCAACACAGGCTCCTTCCTTATATATCTTAATATCTGATATACAAAGGTGGGCATCAAACCGTTAATCGTTAATTAACGAAGTTAACATTTTCGTTAACGAAGTTAACTTTGGAAATCATTATCGGACTAATTAACTTCCGTTACATTTAACTTCCGTTACATTTAACTTCCGTTAACTCAAGTCCGCTAACCCAAAAATTTCATAAAAACCGGTAAACGTTTAAAAGTTTATTATTTTCAGATTTTCAATACAGATGTAGTCTTAGCATATTTAATATTGTGTATCTTAGCATATTTTTTTTAGTTTAATACTAATATCTGTGTTTCATTTAAGGGTTCTTTCGCCCTTTTCTGGCTCTAAAAGCCTTTAAAAACCTAAAACAGGGCCAAAACTATGAAATCAGCCTATTTTAGGTTTTTTTAAAGTTAAAACTATAAAATCTGCCTTTTTTAACTAAAGCAAAAAAAAACTAGTTTTTGCGTTCTAAAGCCCTTAAAAAAACCCATAGAGGCTGATTTTATAGTTTTGGCACTTTTGAAAGGTGTTTTTAAGTGGTTTTAGAGCAAAAACTGATACGTTAACGGTTTATCGATAACTTCCGTTACATTTTTAAAGAATTAACTGATTAACGGTTATCGAAGTTAATTTTTTGGATAACGGATTAACGGTTAACGAAGTTAACTTTTTGATTAACGGCGCCCACCACTGCTGATATATCAAAACTCCTTAAAACCCAAGCATTCCAAAATAAAATTAGAAAATAACAAATTATGCTGAGTTGACAGTTCGAGCGGCGATAAGCGGTCTGGCATGTTATTCTTGCCCACAAATTTGTCACGCAAATGGAGTCCGCTAAATCCGAAGTCCGTTAAATCGAGGGTCGACTGTATATACTTAATGATAGACTTACCATCCATCCTATCGTTCAGAGTGGATAGGAATATGTAGACTAACCATCCATCCTATCGTTCAGAGTGAATAGGAATATGTATATTATGTTCATCTTCCAGTTATCACATTTGATTTTAGTACTCATGTTGAAATGGCAAAGTTTATTGGCATATATTCTTTATAAAGTAAATACATATTGTAGAGGAAGTATCCCATCTATGTATAGTGAAGGCAGCTGGTATCTGGGACTTTGATGAGGGAACGTTTGGTTGTGCTCGCCTCTGTTCATACATGTCAACCTTTCATGTTCCATTCCTCATAACTCTGCCGACCGACCTGTTTCTGAAGTACGTACCTACAGGGAGGTCCCTTTATACGAGAATTCGGTATACGAGAATCCGATGATACGAGATGTGTAAATTACGGTCTATTTTCAATATACGAGATCGAAATTCCAATGATACGACATTCAAACTGGGGTGAGTAAAATTATCAAGTTCAAAATGCGCGCCCTACCACTCCCGGGCTGGACAAAGGGGGATTTGGTTGACCCCAGTGAGGTCACCCCTAGTAAGCCGTGACCTGAAGGGTAATTAAGCATATGGCGCGGCCTGACATTTAGGGGTAATTAGCAGGTGTGCAGCCCCAACCTTGGGACCGCAGTCAGGTCACCCCTAGCAAGGCGTGGTCACCTGAAGAGTAATTAAGCATATGGCCCGGCCTGACTTTTAGGGGTAATTAGCAGGTGTGCGGCCCCAACCTTGGGACCTCTACACTACCTTCTCTTGTATCACGCGGGTTCCCCTACATTACAACGTCTTTTTTGCTTGTTATGCATGATTTATGTTTAATTAATGTGCAGTTATGTTATTTTGTGTGCTATTTTCTCTTTCAGAATGCTTTTTCTACAGAATAGGTAGTACAGTGTGGGTAATATAGACGCTGTGTGTTTGTTGTGTTTGCTATAGTTTATTTTAGCTTGAAAAACAGTTTTTTTTTTTTTTTTTTTTAATTGATGGGGTCCTGGAACCAAACCTATATTTTACCATTAGTTATGTGTTTCGTTATACGAGATTTCGCTTTACGAGTATGCCAGGTGGAACCTAACTGCTCGTATCTTCGGGACCTCCCTGTACCAGAACTCATTGTTACGGGGAAAAAGAACACCAGAACCCATTGTTACGGGGAAAAAGAACACCAGAACTCATTATTTCGGCTTTAATGACACTTGTACCACCACAGCAAACAACCACTAGCCTGAGTGTTGTTCCCACTCCTGAACGCTTGCCGCCACCTGACTACTCCTCAATTATAATAGTCAACGCAGAGGTGCTCTTTTCAATACAGAACAAAGGCAGTTTTTATTATCCAAGTCAGATACAAGTTGCTACTAGGTGGGGGGTTTTGCAGCATTTAATGAATTTTGCCTGTATGCTAAAATGTAGTATATGTGGCGATTAAGATTAGGAGGGAATGTTGTTAAGGGATGTATTGGTGTATTAGTCTAAAATGACGCACATTACACATACACTTCACTTCCTACAACTTCATATTCATCTTAACTTCCACACACTTATTTACTATGTCCAGTATTGATCTTGAGTTTAGTAAATCGTTCGTGAATGAATGAGTCAACAGTTAAGTTACTTTGTGAATAGTAATGAGTCAACAGTTAAGTTACTTTGTGAAGAGTAATGAGTCAACAGTTAAGTTACTTTGTGAAGAGTAATGAGTCAACAGTTAAGTTACTTTGTGAAGAGTAATGAGTCAACAGTTAAGTTACTTTGTGAATAGTAATGAGTCAACAGTTAACCCTTTCACTGCTGGACACGGAATATTTTACTGACCGGTCACTGCTGGACACTGGGAGACTAATAGATTTGTTCAGGTACTTGACAATATTGACAAGTTTTTGAGGGTTACTTAGTGAATTACCATGTCCTCCGGTGCTGCCACTTACGGATGTTCAGATGCATGACCACTTTTCAGCCCCAGCTCCATGACGGTGTACCTGCTGGAGCCGCACACCTGCCAGTACGTCCTCGGCGTGGAGACGTCCATCGTGTGTCCACTGCTGCAGCACGTCGACCCCCTGGGGATGTTCAAGCCGGAGATACTCACCCTCTCGCTGGATGCTGCGCCGGTCAGTCTCTCGTGTGTTCTTGTGACCCTTTGTGTACCTGTCACCTTAGGCTTAATGTTGTGTGTCTTTATATAATAAGCAACAGAGGATGTATGGCATCAAATCAAAGTTTATGGTAAAGTAGTTGGTAGGAAGAGAGAGTGATGGGAGGGATCAGGTCAGGATATTAAGAGAAAATCAAACCCCAGGAAGATGACTTATAACACCAAAGAGGTTATCAGCTTCAAATGAGGGGGGAACAAAGTAAAGTATTGAGTAAGAAGAGGTTGACTCTGATGCTTTTGATGAAAGCAATAATTGCAAGTCTGACCTTTTCTCTTGGAATGTAAGAAGACATTCATGTTCGTTGACACCTGGCATGACAGTCACACTTTTATGGAAGACAGTCCATTGCAATCACCAGCATCATACATTTTCGGTCAAACCATCATTTCTATGCTAAAAATAAAACAACCTTGAACTGGCCCTTATCGCGTGACCAAGTCATCAAATTGTAATATTTAGATAACTTTCAGACTCAGTGTCCTTATAACCCTTGAGTTTACTTGTCAGTGGTTTGGGTGCATCCCTGAAGGCCCCAAATGGGATATTTCGTGAGCCACTTTTAAGGGTACGCGAGACATTTTGTCAAAATATTAATATACCTCAGTTTTCTAAACATGCGTACTTTTCTATCTGGGAATGTTAATTAAAATTAGACTGTTAATTAGCATATTTCCCGGGATGCGCGATATGACTTCTGGCGACTAGACTATTATTGGATGTAAGCAGAGGAATTGGCAGTTCTAAATTCTGGCAGGAGTTGAGGGTGGATATAGTGGGGCTCTCTGAGACGAGGAGGCCTGGCAGTGGCGAGACTAGCAGTGGGGGTTATACCTACTACTGGTCCGGCACGAGCAATGGTCACCGTGTCCAGGGAGTAGCTATAGGCATCTCCAGCAAACTGCAGCCGTCTGTTGTTGAGGTTACTCCGGTTGATGAGCGTATAATGCGGGTGAGGATGAAACACACTCTGGGTTTCATGTCTCTTGTTGCATGCAGTGTACGCTCCTACCGAGGTGTGTGAAACTGAAGAGAAGGAATGTTCTACGCCAAACTCGACTCTGTATTAGACCAGTGTCCTACTCGGGAAACACTCATTGTCTTGGGCGACTTCAATGCTATTACTGGCACTGTGAGAGATGGCTGAGTTATGTGTTGGTCCCCATGGCTCCGGTACCAGGAACATTAACAGTTCTCTCCTTCTGAATTTTGCGAGGTCCAGAAGGTTGAGAATTGCAGGTTCTTGGTATCAAGAGACCAGAGCTGCACCGCTGGACATGGTATAATAATGCCGGAGGGGTAGCTAAGGAGATCGACCACGTACTCGTTAGTACTCGTTGGAGGATCCTGCAGAACTGCAGGGTTTACCGGAGTGCTTTGCAGCTGCTCACAGACTTGTTGTTGCTACACTTAAGCTTCATGTCAAGTCCAGAAGAATCTCAAGAGGTAACCATATTGTGCTTCATCTTGAGAAGCTGAAGGACTTGACATGTGCCCATGGGTATGCAGTGGCTGTCTCAAATCGGTTTTGACTCTAGAACTGTGGGATACCTTCAAAAGTGAAACTCTCCAGGCTGCCAAGGAGTGTATTGGGGAGCGCCCGAGGTCAAGGCGTGGTTTTGTCTCGACAGAGCAACTGGTGAATATCGAGGAGAGTTGCGCATGCCAGGCTTGCTGGGAACCAGCAAGCCTGGCATGCGCAAGGGGTAGCTAAGGAGGAGAAGGAGTATGTACTAAGGAGGAGTAGCCTGTATAGAGACTCGCGAGGTGACCCCCGGGAGTGGCGTCGTAGGGTGGGCGAGGCGACGCCCCCCCCCCCCCTGTGGCGTATGCCCCCCATTATTGATGATTGATTGATTGAGGATGGCAATCTTCACTCCTAGACCTGTAGGTGTAGATGTAGAGTGTATTTACCTGTTGTAGATTAATATAATCCACATGCACACCTACAGGAGTAAAATATTGCAACACTGCTCTTGGCAGAATTTCTAGCTCACAACTCCTCCACATACATAAATTCCACAGCTATTCTCTGCTGGATGAACACGGGCTGTAGCATAAAAGCTATTGTATATGCATGTATCTATCTGTATATATCATATGTAGTTATATTCTCGTAGAAAACAGCCGCGCACCAAAGGAAGAGTGGTATTAGTTCTTTAGGTTAGGTCTCTCTCTCTCTCATACACAGACCCACAGTATGTCCTCCCACAGTATGTTTACATACCTCGGGCCATTCACCACGGAAAGTGCTGGCACTAAGGCTCCTTGTGGTGGTATGGTACCGTCCTCACATCACTCATGACTCTTAGCTCTATACTGCAGGTGTGGGCTGTATCCCATGTCATGCCATGCAGAGGTATTGACAGCTCAGTGTCACCTCAGACAGGTAAGCTGCGTTAATTACTCCACAGGTGCCTTCATCTCTGCCCTTATGGCACTTCCCCAACTTAGTCCACCTCTTAAGATGCCTTGGTAGTGTTTTATCCCCTCCTTCAGCGAGCCAGAGCTCTGCTGCCAGGCACTGGACTGCCATTTGAATGTGTTCCTGAATGTCCCCGCAAGATTATAGCTGCAATAAGTTCAAGCTGATGAGGGCTCATGAGCCTATCAGTAGCAGCTGCAATCTTACCGAGACATTCAGGAACTATATGTGGCAGTCCGTTGCCTGGCAGTAGAGCTCTGGCTCGCTGCAGGAGTGGATAAAATGGCATCACTGTTCCACCCTGTTTCCTCACAAATTTCCTTTCAGTTCACATTTGCCTTGTGTGGGGCCAGAATACACACCATTTCCTCAGTGGATAAACACTGGCAAGGCATCTTGAGAGGTGGACTAAAGTTTGGGAAGTGCCATAAGGGCAGAGATGAAGCCACCTGTGGAGTAATTAACGTAGCTTGCTCCAGCTTACCTGTCTGAGGTGACACTGAGCTGTCAATCCCTCTCCCAGTGACCAATAGTACCACTGCATGGCATGACATAGGATACAGCCCACACACACACACATTCACACCTGCAGTATAGAGCTGGGAGTCGTGAGTGATGTGAGGAAGGTACCATACCACCACAAGGGGCCTTAGTGCCAGCACTTATTGTGGTTACAGGGTACATAGCACAGGCCTCATACCAGCCCTGAATGCAGGGAATGAATGGCATTGACATAAATCTCAAAATTTCAGATCCCTAAAGAAGTGTCTTCCCCAAGTAGCAAGTCCGGCAATCTACAGCCACACAAGGGAACCGTTGAGTTGAGTCCCATGGATGAAGATGCAGATGAAGATTATGAGGATGGCAACGACTAAGAGCGACGGATTTTTAAGTGCCTTCTATTGATCGAACTTAATCGTTGGTCTGTTCTGGAATTAGTAATTTGGCCAAAAAGATGAGTTAATTCACTGCAGGGTATTTATCTTGAACTGGTAAGTTCAAGTTCATCTGTCAGGAGCACTTGGGACCACAACTTTGTGTATGCATCGTATCTGCCAACGTATTTTGATTCCTGTTGCACAGGTTGATAAATATGTGATCACAGCCACAAACTTTCTTATATTTATACATAAATGGCAAAGATAAGCATTCATGCTCAGTTGCTCACATTTCTTTTGTACTGCTACACATCATTAAAGTAAAATGCAGTCAATCCATGCAAGTACACCTGTGCACTAAAAACAATAAATTTCATACTGAACCCCATTGAAAGTGATGACTGACCCGCCTCTTCACACTGCATTCCATTTGTGGCGAAGATTCAAGACTTTCATGAAGTCTGTGATGGAAATGTTTCATGTATGAAAAGCCACATGAAGTAGAATTTGTGTTTGTTTGGGTTTATGTAATGAATGGTTTATGGAATGATGGGTTTGGACTAAATGTTAGATTGAGATCCTTGGCAGGATATCAATTACAGCTGCACCCCTGATGTGAATGTCTTACTTTAAAGTTACAACCCTACACACACAGCAAGGTATGATTTAATTGGGAAATAATTTAATCATATGATTAATGCCTGTCAAACCCCTTTTCGTATATGTAATTGTCATAACATCATGCTTTGCCAAGTCTGAGTTGGAAGCCATTCATAATTACAATTGTGCAAAATTACAAATATTCCATTCCCGTTGATGTCTACACAGGCCTGTAATTGATTTTATAAATTAATATTTTGCAGCTTGTACTACTCAGGCTAAAATTACTGCTATCACCACCACTGCAGCTGTTCACTTCTACTAGTACCCCTTAACCAAAATACCATCTAATATCACCTTAATAGAACTTGCACTGCCACTGCTAATGATGATAATGGTACAGACAGCTGTGCTTCCCAGTTCCACACTGTTACTTATAAGTGTGGCCGAGCTGTGGCAGAAACAAACACCTCAAAAAAGGGGAACTTGACGAGTCATTTCAGAAATAAAGTTCGTCTGAAACAATTGTCAGGCAATGTCACAAATATTTGAGGTGGTAATGTAATTTCTGGCAATCTGCTCTGAACCTCCTTCAAATATTTAACTGTGGATTCCTGACATCTGTTTCCTTTTTTCCTCATCTTTCACAATGGATGTAAACTTGATGCTCTGCTGTGATAATTGGAAAAAGTGAAGGTTGAATAACAAAACATGTTGCTGCTGCGGCTGTCACAACAAATCTTACTACTATAACACAGCATGTTGTGTTGTTATTGAAGGTGAAGTGTGTGATGGTATTAATGAAAGGAATGATGTGCTATGAGGGTGCGTGATGATAACTGTTGACTCAAGCCTATCCGCTGTCCTTGTGATGAGGGTTTTGTATTGCTGTACACAATTGGAATTGAAATGTATATTTATAATGAACATATTTACTTAAAACTTGTGTAATATTTCCTAATCCTCCCCACTTGCTCTATACGTACAAGGTCAAATTCAAGCCATGAAAATGGAATACGTACGGGAAAATTTACGTCATTGATTCTAGAACTGAGGTAGAAAATGTTGGTGTAGAAGTGAGTATGTGTAAGACAGAGTAAAATTTCAATACTATGATGTTTACAGACAACCCTATACTACTTACAGGGTTAAAAAATTTAAATTATATATCGGAAAATTTTTCTAATACTGTATGAAGGGAGATAAGATAAGAGCCCTTCAAGGAAAGTAGGATCGGGTTGTATGATGAAAGAGCGGACAGAGTAAAGAAGGCACTTACTTCATGGTAGCATTACAGTTCCAACAGTAACATGCAAATGAGACTTGACAGGAAATAGATGTCTAAGATTCAAGCAGTGGAAAAGAGTTACCTGAGGGGTGGATGTGGTGTGAACAGAATGAATGATGAGATTAATGAGAATGTATATGGAAGATTTAGAGGCTAGTTATGAATGAGTGAATGGTGGAGTGCAGCACTGAGAAGGTGTAGACACGTAGAAGGGATGGAAGAGTAATTTTACAAGAAGGATATACAAGAGAAAAATTGATTCTGGGAGTGCAAAAGGACAACTCTGTTAAATGGGGTGCATTAGTGACGGGATGCAAGAGTGAGAGTACGTGAAGATGTGAGAATGAGGTGCACGGACAGGTACAAATGGAGACTGCTAAGGTCACCCCCTCGAGAGTACGAAAGAACACGCCAGCAAAGACTGGATGAGACAATGATTAAAAAAACTTCCCTGATAACTTGGTACAGGTTGAAGTTCCCAAACTCGGCATCCCAAGACTCGGCAACACCCAAAACTCGGCTATGGTTCCGGATTTTCCAAAACACGGCAGAACACCCAAAACCCGGCGAGTAGTTGCCGGGTCGGCCGCTAGGTGCACCACACTAGGCCGCTTGGTTTCTCCCGCCGATTTGTTTGTTGTTATTGTTCAGTGGTGTAGTGACTGTAGAGTTGTGTACACTGTTATTTTGTGTACTTCTACAGGTCTGTTATTGGTATTATGGCTCCCAAACGTCCAAACGTGATTTTCATGCTTTTTTTCCCCTTAATATATCTACGTTCTAAAAGTCGGAAAATTCCATTACTCGGCTCGGCGCTGGTCCCGAGGTTGCCGAGTTTGGGAACTTCAACCTGTAGTTCTTAAAATCATAGTATATGTGAAAAATATAGTTTCAATATTCTAGACAACTTCTTATAAGTTATGCTTCCAGAGCCATCACAAAGGACTTTCTAGAACCCAAATCACAGTTCCTTGCCAGTCAATGCCACCTACAAGTATCTTGCCTATCTCCCCGACACCCTTTACAGGCTCTTGACTTTGTTTACTCATGTCTAATCTATCCTTGTATCTGTTACTCGTAGCTATCTTAAGGAGTTGTCATGGCACAAAAGTCTCCGTTTGCACCTGTCTTTTGTAAGTAGAGAACATATTGATTCTAAAATACTCTATTCCACTTCCACTCATTTCTTTCCACTTCTAACACATCCTATCAGTCACTTCATATCTTACACCTTTACCTCATAGCTGCTGCATAACATCACAAATTCACAAGACTAAGCTTACTGGATGGTGGCAGGGAGAAGAACCCGTCCCATCAATCAAAAACCCGCCAACCGCGTCTTGGGCTTGTGTGCACAGTGGAATGGATGTTCACTCACAACTCTGTAAAAAGTCTGGTTAACCACATATGACAATAAAATTATCAAATATGAGCTCTGATATCACTGTCAATGTTAAATAAAAGAGATAGAATATACAGAAAAAACAAGCAGTAATGTAGTAAACGGGGAGGCGGTAGCAGAGTGGTTAGCATCTCCGAGTGGCGTTATCGCTGACCCCGAGTTCGATCCTCAATGAGAACCAAAAATCCACTTAAAATCTTTCTGCATCACCGAGTGGCCTAAGAACACCCACATGCTGCCCATTAACTCTACCTTCAAATGAGAGTGCATTGGAGGACACAGGGGGGGCGGCATGAGCCTCTAATCACAGGCATCACTATAAAAATCCTGCCCGCGCCAGTAACGGGCGAGGGCTAACCATCGCAGCCCTCAAGTGAACCACCAGGGCAAGCAATAAAGTATAGGTATGAGAAATGTCTCTTATGTTTTCTTCCTGTGTGAATGTAATACAGTAAACCCTCTCGTATTCGGACCCTCATTATTCGGACTTCGACATTATTCGGACCTCCTCCTTTTTTCTTTTTTCTTTTTTTAACTAACTTTTTAACTTTTGTATTGGCGAGTAATCTGTGGCCATTGAGCCTTAGGCCCAGATCCAGCAACGGAGGTGGTATCTCCAGCTATCACCCGCTCTCCCACCGCTTAGATACTACCTGCCCTTACTACCGTATCCAGCAAGCCTCCCTTGATAGGTAGTTAACAGGTAGGAAGGCCCTGACTGGCTTGGACAAGTAATGACATCATCAAACTTGTCATCAGTCACCAGCCAATGACAAACTGTTTCTAAAACTTCTTGACCAATCACAAGTCAACAAGACGTTTGACACGGCCTTTAAAGGTCGTGTCACACGGACACTTTTTCCATTAGTGTTACGGGGTGGCCGCGACAAGAATGTTTCCCCGTCACTGGCTACCCCGCCACCTCAACACCTTTACATAACCCTTATTTAAGGTGACACGCAGTACTACACTGACCTAAATAATGACACGTGTATGTAACAGCTCACCATAATCACTACGATGTATAATAACTAGTACACGTGTAATAAGACTTAAAACCCTGCCCACCCTGCTGGCGAGTGACCTGCTCCGCCTGGCGCCCTGCCTAGCTCTCAGGACAACACGCTGTCATCCGCCTCACCTGTGCCTTCCTGAAGAAGACAGGTCAGCTACCACGCCTGTGATAGCATCACAGGATATCACCAGGGATCATAGGGCTCGTCAAGGGGTCCTCGCAGCCCTACAGACAACACCAAGAAGGAGGAGGAAACCTCCGCCATCATGATACTGCTGCCGGCTGCCGCTGCCAGACGTAGGACTGATAGTACTGTACACTACTCCTGTACAGTACTATATTGTGTATTTTTACTGTAGATTTATTTATTTACATGATTTATCTTATGTTTGTTGATATTTGCATGACTTAGAAATGTTTTATATTCCCTAAATTAAAAAAAAAAAAAATATTATTATTTTATCCCTGCATTATTCGGATCTTTGCATTACTCGGACCACTCCTTGGCCCAATTAGTCCAAATACGAGAGTTTACTGTATAATGTACAGTAGTATCAAAAGTGTCTCCTCCTGGGGAGAGACAAGGAGAGGTATGTCAGGAGTCTCGCTGAGGATATCGAGGGCCATTTGAATGCAAATAACTTCCGAGCCGCCTACCAAGCCCTGAAGAAGCTCTGTTCCAAGTCTCCATCTCGGGCGAGTGCTATCCGAGCAGCAGATGGGCACCTCTTGTCAGACATGGATGGGTAGATGGCTCATTGGGCTGAGTACTTTGGGCAGTTGTTCACGGTGGACCTCCAATTGAGCAGCTTCACACTGGATTACGGGCAGTGGATGCCGATCCTCTCATTGACGAAACCGCACCCTTTCTTGACGAAGTCAAAGAGGCTGTAGCAAAGTTGAGGCGTGGAAAGGCAGCTGGCGTTTGTAATATTCAGTGCGGAGCTCCTCAAACCTGGGGGCGAGACCATGATTTGCGGGTTGCATACTATCCTGACTGCCGTGTGGCAATCAGGTACCATTCCTCCTGACTGGAAAAAGGGGCTGGTTGTCCCTATCTGGAAAGGGAAAGGGGACCGTCAGGATTGCAACAATTACCGCAGTATTACATTGCTCAGCGTGCCAGGCAAGGTGCATGCCCATCTATTGCTGACACGGATTCACAGCCATCTGCTGAAGCATCAGAGACCTCAGCAGTCTGGGTTCACGCCTTGTAAGTCAACAACAGACCGTATCCTAGCGCATCGTGTCCTGGTGGAACACCGACGTGAGTTTCGACGGGATGCCAGCAGCCCATGCTGATCTCAAGAAGGCGTTTGACTCAGTGCATCATGATTCACTCTGGGATCTTCTGCGACTTCGCAGGATTCATACAAGGACTATTGGTTTGATGACTCGAGGCCTATTACCTGCATAGTCCGTCAGCACCAACTTTGGCTATATGGGCATGTGGCACGCTACCCTGAAACCGATCCTTCCCATCGGGTTGTATCTGTAAGAGACAATCCAGCGTGGAGGAGGCCAAGGGGGCACCCACAAGTCTCGTGGCTGGGGCAAGTTGATGTTTCCTGTAGAGAGTTGCTTGGATGGGAAGGGAGCCTGCATGGGGACTTGTGCGAGGTGACCCCCGGGAGTGGCGTCGTAGGGTGGGCGAGGCAACGCGCTCCCCGGCGTATGCCCCCAATGATTGATTGAGTATCAAAAGGTGGGCTCTATACTCTCTGCAATTATTTCTTTCCTTGGTTCCTACTATAATGAAATGCACATAAGTGCCTACAAGGCCTCAAAGCAACACATAATAACAGATAGTAATATAAATTCCTATATGTCTCTATTATGATCTGTCTGCTCCTTGGTGTGGAATTCCCTGAAGGGATGAGAGATTGGCCACAAGTCTCCACATGCTTCAGTTCTTTCACTCTCCCATTCATCTGCCTTGAATAGCACAACACTATTCTGTCTCCTCATGTTTCAGGGTTTCCTTCCCTGACTCTATACAAGCACATTGCCTACCTACGTCTCCCTATGTAAGTATGTATGGGACACTGTTAGTTGTGCAAAATATTCATTACCTTTATATCCATCTATCTGTTTCATGTTGTATCTATTATTTCTTATATTCAAATTTTCAATCTATAATGGAAAGGAAGGAGGATTTAGGTTACTCCTACATTAGTGTCTACACCAACACCCACAAAGCCCGTACAAAGTGTGTACACTCCCACAAGTACCCCAGATCTTGTACCTCAACCGGAAGAAAGATTGTACTCCTTCATGCAATCTCTGTACCTGACTTTTATTGTAGTGGGACAAATTTGTTTTGTAATTGATACAAAATTGTTTTTTACAAGAATACTGTCACATACTCACATACTGAACTCAGTGAACTTCAACAGAATTAGATATCACACAGTTATTATCGCTTAACCAAAGAAATATACAAATCAGTAGAAGCTCGACATAACGGAATAATTCAGCCAAGGCCAATTCCGTAAAATTTAATTTTTCGCTAAATTGAACTTCAGTTATCGGCTCCTGATATAGCTCAATATAACGGAATTTTCCGTAAAATCGAGATCATTTCCAGTAAATCCTGTTTCTGCAGTGGTCTGTATTAGAGATGTATCGGATATCCACACCCGCATCCGCGGAACATCTGCATAGCTTTAAACATCCGCATCTGCATCCACATTTGCTATGAACTAAATATCCGCATCTGGGTTCGTATACCCACCACACACAAAGAGGATGTGGCGGATATACAATATATTACAGAGCTTGTAAAGTTGAAATGCATGTTTACTTAATTATCTACTAAAATATTCTACCTGGTATTACATTAAAACCTCTTTAAGTCGGAATTACCAATAAGTTGTAATGGCACTATGTCTGATCTGATGCCCATATTTTCACTAAAGATAGTGAATCAGAGAAGGGGTTGAAAAATAGTGTACATACAAAGCCTCCCTCTGCTGACAAGACTCAACTGCTGCATCAAAGCAAGCGAGTGTTGATTTTTTTTTTTTTTTTTGTATTCAAGATTATTTATTGTATTTTTTGCGCACTTATTTTCGGGGGGAGGGAATTTCTGATTCGAAGTTAAAATATTCCATAAGTCGGAAAGGGTTAGAGCCCCTATTGTTCCAACTTAAAGAGGTTTTATTGTAATTTCTTTCAATTTTACATAACAATGTGTCAAGAGTTATACAGAAGGGCAGGAGGAGGGACAGAATATTAGATCGTGACTATGTAGCCTACTGTATACAGTCAGTATACAGTCACAGTGTTCTGTTTCTCTGAGTATAATAGAAAGTTTGAAACTTTGCTTGGACAATATTTTTCTAATTGAATTCTTGAAAATATTTTTGTATGCAGTTCTCATCATTACAAACAACTTTTCTTAGTAACATTTTCGTTGCAAATGAAAAAGAATGTATAGGTAAGTAAGGCCCACAAGGAGGAATAGGTAGAATAGTTAACCTAGGTGTATGCACTCTCATATACCACAAATTCCTGCACAAAAATAATCCGCATCAGCATCCACCACAAAAAAAAATATCCGCATCCGCATCCACACAAAAAAAATATCCGCATCAGCATCCACACACAAAAAAAAAATCCGCATCCGCATCCACACACAAAAAAATATCCACATCAGCATCCACACAAAAAAAAATATCCGCATCCGTATCCACACACAAAAAAAATATCCGCATCAGCATCCACACAAAAAAAAAATATCCGCATCCACACACACAAAAAATATATCCGCATCAGCATCCACGATTTGAAAAAGTTTATATCCGCATTCGCACATCCGCATTATTAGACATCCGATACATCTCTAATCTGTATGGCCCCCCAAGCCACCCCAAACACATGGGTGTGGCCATTAGCAGAACCACACCAAATATTGCTAATTTATCGGAATTTTCCACTATATCTATCATAGAAAAGTGGAATTTTAATGTTTCCGCTAAATCGAACTTTGCAGTAAATCGAGTTCCGTTAAATCAAGGTTCTACTGTACACATAAAAATATTCCCCGAGACCAAGACATGACTGCATGGACTGAGATGGTGATGTATTTTCTACTTGCCGTCTGTGCCTTAACTCTGCTTCACTTTATACAGTCTTAAATAATAGACAAAAACTTCCATCCAACATTCCATCTTCCTCCGTCACTACTACAACACAACAAGCCGACCGTGGCCTATGGAGGTACACGTAGATCCTCAAACGCATGACTCACGTTCCTAGAAAATTGCACGTTAAGCGTAAAATGCGTTAAACAAATCCAAGTTCCCGTAGATTTTCCCATTGATTATTTGAGATTTTAGAACAATGTAGTGCGAAACTTAGAATTTTTCATCGTTAAGCGAGTTCTAGCACAGAAAAGAAAGATTTTTTAACTCTGAATTTCCTAAGAGAGAGTCTGCATTAAACAGGGTCTACGTATACACTCCATTCCCAGACATGTTCTAAATACTCCCTCAACCCAAAGGAAACAAACAGAATATCTAAGTCTACCACTACAAGGGTTCTAGGAAGACATCAGTAAAGCAAAGTCTCAATTTTGTAATGAGCTGTAATTTTGCAGGGCTGTTGTGCCACTTTTGAAAATTATGAACATCATAAATAATTTCATAAAGTTCTCTAAAAAGTAATCTCTTTGTTCTCTCTCTCAAACATGGATGCTGTATGTACAGATGTAACAATCATTACTAGCTGCAAACTATCACGTCTTACTGCTGACAACAACACTTCCTTCCCCGCCTGCAGTGATCCAACACGGTGGATACACACACTGCTTGATGTAATCTTAACACTGTTGCCATCACTGTTCCATGCATCCTTCCCTAATCATCTGTGTTTTGCAATGTACCACTTTTTATCGATTTCTCTCATAAAATACGGAATGTCGTTGTGTTATCTATGCTGTTCACATTCTACAAAGGGTACCACTAACTTCAAAGGACAGATTGGTTTATATTAACTTATAAAAATTATGTTTACTGCACTTTTGTTATTTTCTTTCTCACTCTCTCACACATGCAATCATACTCTTTCCACCATCTTTACACGGGATCGTCCTATCACATTCCCAGCACCTATTCTACTATGAAAGTGTTAAGATCAGTATATTCAAGAAGCTCAATGAGTCAAGTATCTTCACTTCATTCACTCCTATCATTTGTAACATTTACACTTCCTTAGACATTTCACACATTACTCATCCCATAACTCAAATCAATACTTCAAATTTGAGTTGAATTTCAGTTAATACTTTCAGTAACTACCAAGGACAAGAATCTTCATCTTCTCCATTCCCCTCATTAGTGATAGATGCACTTCTTTAAACATGTCACACATTAAATCAAACTACTGGATTTACATGCTTATGGAGAACTAAGTGATTAATCAAGGTATGTACTTGGATGCTATATGGATAATTCGCATGTACCAACTTAGCGAGGGTAACAGCACATGAGCCGTGCCACTACCACTGAGCCACACTGAGTGAAGGAGTCATTACTACCATGGCTGTTAGTGATGCAACAATCGTACCAGGTAACATACATCACTCTCCTAGTTGGCATGATGGCAGCTGGAGCTATAGGACAGAATGCTGGTGGTATCTTATCATCACAAAACTTTTAAAACCACAACAATCGGAATAAATTATTAACACTGCATAATAAACCGATCTTGTTATATTTCTGATTGTATGTGTGTGTGTGTGTGTGTGTGTGTGTATTTACCTAGTTGTATTTACCTTCTATGCTTCTATACGGGAAGCTGTATTTTTTTATATCCCTCTGTGTGTGTGTGTGTGTGTGTGTGTGTGTGTGTGTGTGTGTGTGTGTGATTCTATTAAACCTCATTTCAAATTTATTTCTCATTCTTTTTTCCATAACTCATTCTGTACGATAAAATTGCATGGCGACATAAATGAGTTTTATCTCACATCCTTGAGAGACGCCAGTACTGAGAATATTAGAGAGACTGACAACCCGACTCAAGGACAGAAAGTGTTCCCAAGAAGGCTGCCATTAAAAATTAAATTTAAAAAACCACAACTTCTGTACAACCCACCTCTTCCCCTTCCCCACAGCTTGAAAAATTAATATATGAGGTAAAAAGCTGATATATTTATATAAAATACAAAGATTCACATTCAGTTATTTCTTGTAAAACTATGTATGTATGTAATGGAAAATTATAGACAGTATCAATAAATCTCATTCATCCTCAAACTCAACTTAACTTTTTGGTAACTTGAACTGCTTGGCCTCAACATGACAACAAAAGATAATGATGATAAATAGGTGATCGATTAATAAACTAACATTCAAACCTGTCAAAATACCCCTTCTTAAAACAAAACAATATAATAATAATAATAATAATAATAATAATAATAATAAAGACAGAGGCAGAGCTAACTAAACACACGCCATTTGTACATTGTAAAAGTCTCACCCGACGCCTCAATGACCCTGGGTGGATGTGAAGCCCCCGGCGCCACCCTCACTGTTTCTTGAAGCTCTTCAAGATGGGGTAGATGTTATCAAATGCTTCGTAAATCTGATTCCTCACCTTCGCACCTGTGTTGGCGGAGAAGAAAGGACCCATCAACATCATCATCATAATTTCCTATCCTAAACAATGCATAATAAACTAATGCCTCAATGTTGCATCTATTGGTGAAAGAAACAGTAACAATCATCATCACAGGATATAAAAGACAGATAGATAGATAGGTAGCCAGACAGATGAAACCCTATACAGGGAGGTCCCGTTATACGAGCATTCGATATACGAGAATCCGATGATACGAGATGTGTAAATTAGGGTCTATTTTCAATATACGAGATCGAAAATCCAATGCTACGACATTCAAACTGGGGTGAGTAAAATTACCAAGTTATTTACTAAAGTAAATTACAAGTTATTTACTAAAATTATAAAGTCATTTACTGACTATATGATTTTACCTAAGGTTGTACGATAATCAATCTGAAAATATGATAATTCTGGTGGCTCGGTACGACAATGTGGCCTACAAAAATTCACAACCCTGGACGATATACAATGATTCAGATGCGCAGAGACGAGTTTGTGGGCAGTGGAAGAGGTCTGCGCACCCCTCCCTTGTCCCTTACCTACCCTACCCTCTTGAGTCTATTGTATCACGCGGCAGCACCGAGGATCTTTCCTCTTCGAAAACCCCCTTCACACATTCCATAATGGAACCACGAACGTCCCAACAATGCAATGTGCAGCGCCGTCATGGTCCTGGTTATGGGTCCATCGTGACCCATCGTGACGCGCTCTGCCGAGGCCGCGAAAAGTTAGTGCGTGAACTAAAAAATCGGGAAGCTCCCTGATTTTTGTACCCAACGCAGCGCTATCGTAAGTCTATCGTGACGTTATCATTATCTATGAGCTTCGTGACACTATCGTGATCGTCGTATGTCTATCGTGACGATAAGAAACCGTTGCACGCTCTTTCATCCCTACCTTCCCCCCCTTTTTTGCACCCTCTTCTGCCTTCTCCCCCTTTTCTCATTCACCTTCACCCACCCTCGACTCCATACCCCCTACTCCCATCACCACCCTCCCCCTACTCCCATGACCACGTGAAGATGCCACCAACCCCATTGTAACCACTCACATCCACACCAACACCACAACGCCTTCTCCATCCACAACCCCCCTCCCCCCTGTTTCCCCACCAACACCCCCTTCTTTTTTACAACCCCCCTTCTCCATCACCAACACATACCCACGCCTGTTTCTCCCACCTTTATCTCTACCCCCCCTTCCTTCTCCATCACCATGGCAACACCCACCCACGTGTGAGGCTCTTGACGCTATTGTGATACGTTCATGGCACCGTCATGGTACAGTCGTGGTCAGTGGCTTACCCAGAAAATTTAAAAGGGGGTCCAGAAAAAAATATATATATATATACAGGAGAACCTCATTTAACCGGCATTTAAAACAACGGCACTAATCGACCCAGGCATTTTTTTTTTTTTTTTTTTTTTTTCCTTCTCTCCAGGCCTCCAGCAGGGAGGACCACGGGCTAGCTTGAGCTCGTCAGAGAGATCCTGTGAAAAAAGAGAGGAGAGTGTTCGTGCTGCTGGCGTGCGACACGAGGACTAGCTTGTCCATCCTGACGAGGAGTGCGGGGTAGAAAGGGGCACTCAGCAGGATAACCCAGGCATTAATTAGGTATAATTATTTCAAAAACTGAGAAAATCGGCAGAAATTTTGTTCAAATTTGGCGGGGTACGCAGGGTTGGCAACCCTTTCATCCCTTGCACTGGTAAACTCTGGAACTCTCTTCCTGTTTCTAGTTTTCCACTTTCCTATGACTTACATCTTTTCAAAAGAAGAGTAACAAGACACCTCCCGAACAAAATTGGCTCACCCCTCTTTTTTATTTTATTCTCTTACTGTCTTCTTTATAGGGACTGGCAACTAAGCGGGCTTTGTGTTACCCATTTTTGTTGTGCCCTTGGCCAGTTCCTTTGATATGTATATAATAATAATATATATATATAAAAAAAAAAAAAAAAAAAAAAAAAAAAAAAAAAAAAAAAAAAAAAAAAAAAAAAAAAAAAAAAAGGATTTGGTCGATTCCATAGAGTAACTCTCAAAACAACGGCAAAATGAGTTATCCGGCATGCGCTCCCCCCCCCGAGGGTGCCGGATAAACGAGGTTCTCCTGTATATATATATATATATATTATATATATATATATATATATATATATATATATATATATATATATATATTATATATATATATATATATATATATATATATATATATATATATATATATATATATATATATATATATATATATATATATATATATATATATATATATATATATATATCTGTAGCTATATATTTATTTATAGTATGTTTTTATTATTATTTATTTATTTCTTGCAAAGGGGGGGGGGGGGGGGCATGGCCGCATGGTACGCCACTGGTCGTGGTTATCGTAGCTCTATCGTGACGACAAAATGACCGTTGATTTTCCATTCGTGACGTAGTTTTACAGCTATCATGACTCCATCGTGACCATCTTACGACCGTCATGACACATACGTACAGGCAGCGTGACATTGTTGTGAGCAGTGGCGTACCCAGAAAATTGAAAAGGTGGGGGCCAATATATATACAGGAAAACCTCGTTTATCCGGCACCCTCGGGGAGGAGCGCATGCCGGATAACTCATTTTGCCGTTGTTTTGAGAGTTACTCTTATGGAATCGCCCAAAATCCCATCTTTTTTTTTTTTTTTTTTTTTTTTTTTTATACATCACAAGGAACTGGCCAAGGGCACAACAAAAATGGGTAACACAAAGCCCGCTTAGTTGCCAGTCCCTATAAAGAAAACAGTGAGAGAATAAAATAAAAAAGAGGGGTGAGCCAATTTAGTTCGGGAGGTGTCTTGTTACTCTTCTCTTGAAAAGATGTAAGTCATAGGAAAGTGGCAAAATAGAAACAGGAAGAGATTTCCAGAGTGTACCAGTGGGGAAAAAAAAAAAAAAAAAAAGCCTGGGTCGATTAGTGCCGTTGTTTTGAATGCCGGTTAAATGAGGTTCTCCTGTATATATATATATATATATATATAATTTGTTATAATTTATTCTTTGCCAAAGGGGGGGGGCCATGGCCGCATGCCCCCCCCCCTCGGTACGCCACTGGTTGTGAGGCTATCGTGGTCTGCGTTTATCGTGGCCAAATTTCACGATAGCGTCAATAATCAAATTGGTGGCGCTATCGTGGTTCAATTATGGAATGTGTGAAGGGAGCTTTCCCCAAGGGATCAAGGGGAGGAGGAAGAACTCTAACCCAGTCATCCCTGCAAACGCAGTCACCCCTGTTTTCTCTCGAGCCTCGGAGAGAGAAAACAGGGACTCTCAGCTGGCTACTTGCCAGCTTCCTGTCTCCCCACACATTACCACTTGTGGGTGTTATGCATGTTTTTTTTAATTAATGTGCAGTTATGTTATTTTGTGTGCTATTTTCTCTTTTAGAATGCTTTTTCTACAGAATAGGTAGTACAGTGTGGGTAATATAGACGCTGTGTGTTGTTGTGTTTGCTATAGTTTATTTTAGCTTGAAAAACATCTTTTTTTTTCTCTTTTTCTTTTTTTATTGGTGGGGTCCTGGAACCAAACCTATATTTTACCATTAGTTATGTGTTTCGCTATACGAGATTTCGCTTTACGAGTATGCCAGGTGGAACCTAACTGCTCGTATCTTCGGGACCTTCCTATATAACATTGATCACACTGCACGCCACTATCATTCTTCTTTCTGCTTAACATCAGATTTTCCCATAATATCTTATGAGTTTAGACGGCCATTGATACAGTAAACCTTCTCTCATTCGAACCCGTATAATTTGAACTTCGGATAATTTGAGCTGTTTGAGCCCAGTTCAAATTTTTGAACAACTTTCCATAATTCAAACAAAAGTTAGAATTATCCGGACCTTGCTAGTGTGAGTCAGCCCTCTCCCATGCGGCGCGTGCCGCGGCTGCCCAGCGTGACCAGATATACGCTAATTATCGTATAAATACAATGGTTTTGGCGAGTACAAGTAATACAATCTGTGCTGTTTTGGCAAGTTTGAGTGAGTTCATATTGTGTGGAGGGGTTAGAGGTAACCATCGGATAATTCAGACTTTCGGCTAATGCGACCCAGGCCTCCCCCCAGTTAGTTCAAATTAGAGAGGGTTTACTGTACACTTCCAACTATCTCTATCTGTTGCCTCAACTTCTTCAATGCCCAATGTTGCCACATCCTCCTCAATGCAGTCTCCACGTCTACATTGGCCTGCCTGGTGGACGGCAACTAGGGTTTCCTTCCCGGGATCCCGGGCGTAAGTGGTTATGGTTTTTTTCCAGGGAAATTGGTTCAAATCCCGGGATTCTTATTGTTGTTCCTTATCTCAGATTTGCATTATGTAAAATACAAAGTGCATGAAAGAGAGAGGGAAAGTGTTCTAAGCAGAACACTTTTCTTGTAGGGGCAGGGCTTCAAAATGGCATAGAATAATTCGGTTTTTTTTTACAATGGCAATCTTTTAATATCATTATATATCATTGGATATCTTTTGTGGCTAACAGGAGATTGACTGTTTGTGCTTCCTGGAGAGTCATTTCATGAATAACTTTTGATGTGTGCGTGACTGTGTGTTGTGTGCACCGTGCATACATGATTTTATGCTATTATCTATATTTTTCTCCACTGGCCATTCAAGTGTTTCTTTAGGTTTTTGTAGAATGTGGCTTCCAAATGCCATTAAATATAGAATTCTTATTCTTTTATAATGGCTAAATCTGAATGCAATTTCAAATGTCTGAGTTTCTTTAATGGCTAACGGAATGAGATTAGATAATCAAAATTTTGCTTATTTAGTCAGATTATGTAGCTGTTTCTGCACCAGTATGCAAGTTAATAAAGACAACATTGCTTCAGTGTCATAAAATTCATCAATTCAATTGCCTTTCAAAAAATATATAGATACAGGTTGAAGTTCCCAAACTCGGCAACCTCGGGACCAGCGCCGAGCCAAGTAATGGAATTTTCCGACTTTTGGAACGTAGATATATTAAGGGGAAAAAAAAGCATCCAACTTCTTCAAAAGGTCAATTTTCTCAGAAATAGTTAACACATTGTTCTTCCTTTTCATTCCCCTTCCACCAGTAGGTGTTCCTGGACGTTTGGGAGCCATAATACCAATAACAGACCTGTATCAATCAATCATTGAGGGCATACGCCGGGGGGCGCGTCGCCTCGCCCACCCTACGACGCCACTCCCGGGGGTCACCACGCGCGAGTTCCCATGCAGGCTCCTTTCCCATACCAAGCAGCTCTCGACAAGAAACATCAACTTGCCCCAGCCACGAGCCTTGTGGGCGCCCCCTTGGCCTCCTCCACGCTGGATTGTCTCTTACAGATACAACCCGATGGGAAGGATCGGTTTCAGGGTAGCGTGCCACATGCCCATATAGCCGAAGTTGGCGCTGACGGACTATGCAGGTAATAGGCCTCGATTCAGTCTCACGGTGCAATCGCTGATTTGACACGTAATCATCCCAGCGATACCCCATGATTCTGCGAAGACACTTATTACCAAAGGCATTGATTCGTCTCTTCAAGTCACTATTTAGTGTTCATGTCTCACAACCATAGAGTAAGACAGGGATCACAAGCGACTTGAAGATCCGGATCTTTGTCCTCCTGCACAGGTACCGACAACGCCAAATACTCCCGCTGAGCGAGTCCATAACACCGTGGGCTATGCCAATCCGCCGTAAGACTTCTTGATGTGACCCGCCGTCATTATGGACTGCGCCACCAAGGTATGTAAAACTTTCCAAGATCTCAATGTCCTCGCCACACGCATGAACAGACTGTACTGCTTCATCTAGTAAGTCTCCAAATACCTGGACCTTGGTCTTGAGCCAGGAGACCTCAAGTCCCAAAGGCTTTGCCTCCTCATGCAGCGCCTCGAGAGCCATCACCAGGACCTCCAGCGACTCAGCAAAGATTACTGCATCATCGGCAAAAACAAGATCAGTGATCTTGGTGTTGCCGAAGGATGCTCCACAATCACTTTGATCTACAACCTTGTCCAATACCCAGTCCATACAAGCATTGAAAAGTGATGGGGCAAGGACGCACCCTTGCCTCACTCCTGTATTCACAGGAAAGAAGCTGGATACACCTGCCCCACACTTCACAGCACTCTCAGTCCCAGAATACAGACCAGTTATCAAACCAATAGTCCTTGCAGGAATCCCTCGAAGTCGCAGAAGATCCCAGAGTGACTCAAGATGCACTGAGTCAAACGCCTTCTTGAGATCAACATAGGCTGCAAGCATCCCTTGTCGAAACTCACGTCGGCGTTCCACCAGGACACGAAGCGCTAGGATACGGTCCGTTGTTGACTTACCAGGCGTGAACCCAGACTGCTGAGGTCTCTGATGCTTCACCAGATGACTGCTAATTCGTGTCAGCAATAGATGGGCAAGCACCTTGCCTGGTACGCTGAGCAGTGTAATACCGCGGTAATTGTTGCAGTCCTGACGGTCCCCTTTCCCTTTCCAGATAGGGACCACCAGCCCCCTTTTCCAGTCAGGAGGAATGGTACCTGATTGCTACACGGCAGTCAGGACAGCATGCAACCCGCGGATCATGGCCTCACCCCCAGCTTTGAGGAGCTCCGCACTGATATTACAAACACCAGCTGCCTTTCCACCCTTCAACTTTGCTACAGCCTCTCTGACTTCGTCAAGAGAGGGTGCAGTTTCGTCAATGGGAGGATCGGCATCCACTGCCTGTAACCCAGTGGTGTGAAGCTGCTCAGTTGGAGGGTCCACCGTGAACAGCTGCCCAAAGTACTCAGCCCAACGAGCCAACTGCCCATCCATGTCCGACACGAGGCACCCATCTGCTGTTCGAATAGCACTCGCCCGAGAAGGAGACTTGGAACGGAGCTTCTTCAGGGCTCGGTAGGCAGGTCGGAGGTCATTAGCGTTCAAATGACCCTCGACATCCTCAGCGAGACTCCTGACATACCTCTCCTTGTCTCTCCTCAGGAGGGTTCTAGTCCGGCGTGACAGAGCCCTGTGCTGGTCCCGGTTCCCAGCCAGCCTGGCAGCGCGACTCTCCTCGATTTTCTCCAGCGTCTCCGTCGAGATAAAACCACGCCTTGACCTCGGGCGCTCCCCAATACACTCCTTGGCAGCCTGTAGAGTTTCACGTTTGAAGGTATCCCACAGTTCTACAGGATCCCCGAGAGCACCGAACACATCAAACCGATTTGAGACTGCCACCGCATACTCATGAGCACATGTCAAGTCCTTCAGTTTCTCAAGATGAAACACAGTATGGTTACCTCTTGAGATTCTTCTGGACTTGACATGAAGCTTAAGTGTAGCAACAACAAGTCTGTGATCTGTTCCAAAGAACTCAGCACTCCGGTAAACCCTGCAGTTCTGGAGGATCCTCCAACGAGTACTAACGAGGATGTGGTCGATCTCCTTAGCTACCCCTCCGGCATTACTATACCATGTCCAGCGGTGCAGCTCTGGTCTCTGATACCAAGAACCTGCAATTCTCAACCTTCTGGACCTTGCAAAGTTCAGAAGCAGAAAACTGTTGGTGTTTCTGGTACCGGAGCCATGGGGACCAACACACAACTCGTAGCCATCTCTCACAGTGCCAGTAGTAGCATTGAAGTCGCCCAAGACAATGAGTGTGTCCCGAGGAGGACACTGGTCTAATACAGAGTCGAGTTTGGCGTAGAACATCTCCTTCTCTTCAGTTTTACGCATCTCGGTAGGAGCGTACACTGCAACAAGAGACATGAAACCCAGAGTGTGTTTCATCCTCACCCACATTATACGCTCATCAACCGGAGTAACCTCAACAACTGATGGCTGCAGTTTGCTGGAGATGCCTATAGCTACTCCCCGTACACGGTGACCATTGCTCATGCCGGACCAGTAGTAGGTGTAACCCCCACTGCTAGTCTAGCCACTGCCAGGCCTCCTCGTCTCAGAGAGTCCCACTATATCCACCCTCAGCCTACTGAGCTCGCCCGATAGGAGAGGTAGTCGATGATCGTCTAAGAGGCTCAGAACGTTCCACGAGCCCACACGAAGAACCCTCCGCAGGTTGATCCCAGGAGTGATTCGACGGGCAGGCGCCGCCTCTGCACCGCCCCGGCCACCCCCATAAGAAAAAGTTGGGCTAGGGGGCCCTACCACTTGATTTAGAGTGCGGGATTCCCGAGGGCTTTGCCCCGCACTCGTCATAGGCAGACCCCTCCCCTGCGTCAGCATAGGAGGGGTTTGCATGGTCGGGCCCCCCGGTAAAACCGGGTCGGGGGCGCGATTACCGCGCCCCCGGCCTCTACCTCTTATTATGTTTGTGGCTAGTTTAGTTTTTACAGGGAAGGGTTGCAAACCCCCCCCAACCAATCTATGTCAGGGATTGGCCTTACTGCTCACCGTGGCCAGGGACGCAGAACCCCCTGTAGGGATTAACCCCAGGCTGCCCACTATTTAACCCATAGCTGGGACTATTTAACCCATACCTGTAGAAGTACACAAAATAACAGTGTACACAACTCTACAGTCACAACACCACTGAACAATAACAACAAATAAATCGGCGGGAGAAACCAAGCGGCCTAGTGTGGTGGCACCTAGCGGCCGACCCGGCAACTACGCGCCGGGATTTGGGTGTTCTGCCGGGTTTTGGAAAATCCGGAACCATAGCCGAGTTTTGGGTGTTGCCGAGTCTTGGGATGCCGAGTTTGGGAACTTCAACCTGTACTACACTAATGAAGTGTGTGGGGTTTGCACTTTGCACAGCATTAGTTAGTACAAATATTACCTGATGCGGGAAATCCCGGGATCCCGGGAAATATCCTGGTTTGCCCCAGAATCCTGGGATGCTAAGAAACCCCCAAAACAGAAAACCCTAATGGCAACCTGGCACTTCCACTCCAACAGCTCTCCCAATGCCTCAATACCTTTTCTGCACGCCGCTATCCACCTCTCCTCCTCTTCCACAACCTACACAGTCCTCTTGCTTGGCTCTGTCCTCTTCCATCTGTGTGGTCCTACTTGACACATTCCAACCACCTCAACACCATTCAGGACAACATACCCTCAGAAGGTAAACACGGACACCAACCACCTCTAGGCTATCCAAGGTCAATCAATCTTTCAGTCCGTAATAAGAGTAAAGCCGTGTTTTTGTCGTCCAAGCACCGTCTTGGATTATGAATCCCAATCCAATAACACTTGCTGAAATGTATGTTATACTACTTTGTGATATTGTTTGCAATGTTTTGCATTGATTAATATTTCGGCTCCTACCAAGCTTGTGTTTTTGTCGCAGAAACCAATCCTTTTTCAATTGCGAAAAAAAATGGTCTTCGTATCCATGACGGTGCTTGGACGACAAAAACACGGCTTAAGTTTGGGGAAGCGGCGGCCGAGTGGTTAGCGTCTTGGAGTGGTGAGCTCAATGTCCCGAGTTCGAATCCTGCCGGGGGCAACTCTTTTGACCTTCTTCAATGCGGTCGACAAGAGCCTAGTAGGTGAGCAGAAGGTCCAAGCAGAAGGTTCAAGTCCCACCAACGAGCAACTGTCATATCCATCGTCGAGTGACCGAAGAAACCCGCATGCAACATACCTGTCCTTTTGACTGCGACTACAAGTGCAACAGAGGAACACCAGGTGGCAGCATGAGCCTGACTGAGGATCCAAAAACATCACAGAAAACGGGATCTTCACCTAAGACCACAGGTGTGACTATAAAAATCCAGCCTGCGCCACCAATGGGCGAGAGCGACCGACATCACAACCCTCCAGAATGTGCAGGGCCAACCACCTGAGCCTCAAAAAGAACAAAATAACCCACAGACGCTATAGGCTCGATATTTATAAAAAAAAAAAAAAAAAAAAAAGGTACAACACACACACCACAGTCTTACCTGTGAGGACCACTTTGCCGGATACAAATATGAGGAGGACAATGCGAGGCTTCACCATGCGGTAGATCAGCCCAGGGAACAGCTCAGGCTCATAACTGTAGAGGGAAGAGAGAAGAGAGGTGATGTAACTGTGATGGCTGAGAAAATAAATGGTTACAATAAAGAAGTAGTAATTGAGGGTAAGGAATGTGTTAAGTGGTGTGCTAAGGGAAGGGGGGGGGGGGGGGGGGGGGCGTGTGCGTGTGTGTGTGAGGGGACAGTCCACCCTAAAAGACATAGGTGAGACATACGGGGTAAATATTGCGTTTTTCTTAGGTCTCCCTCTTAAAAAATCAACCATCTTACATTTACATTGCTAACTTCTTCACTAAAATCCCTTTCTGCCATCCTCTCAACATGCCCCAAACCACCTTAGTGTACCTCTTTTCACAACTAATCAATGCCCTGGATGAATATTGATATGAAGATGACCACACACGTATAGCTCAGGCCCTGTACGCTACATCTATAGGCAGGCCTGAAAGTTACGAGTATTTTTTTTACTCGCCATGGCGAGTAAATAAATTACATGGCAGGTAGAAATTATTTCTCACTCGCCAGTCGCAAGTGTAAATATAATTTTTCTACTTGCCAGTGGCGCGTGAAACAACCCTACACGAGGCACCCTCACACCTCCCACGCGACTCCAAAGCGTGCCACACCACATCCTCACACCACATATCTATAGTCTTTCCAATATATCAAGTCACTTTAGGTGTGGCTGGCGGGATTAGCGGATATGTCACATCATAGCCGCTACCCTATCTCTCTCCCTCATCTTATTAATGATTATTAACTACTTCTAAATGAGTTTTAATATTCTGTGTACATTTGATCATATGATAAGACCATATAATTATACGAACGATTCATTTTCTGAGGACAAAACAATGAGTTTGTACACATCCCTACAAGTTGTGAAAATGATCCACTATACAGTACCTTCCTCTCAATACTAGAGTGGTAGTTTGGTCTCCCCCCTTTGTAATGAGTCCATTGTTCTTCTAGCAGTGTCCTCCTTGATTCTTCCATCACTGTATCACCAGAAATCTCGCACTTCAATGTTACTTCGTCAAATCTCATCATACCATCTACTCCACTACCATTTAGTGTTATGAGCCTCACCTGCTGAACTGACTGTGGGTGAGGACGAGACCCTCCAGCCTGATGGGGAACTTTACGTCACAGCTGCCCACCATATTCTGGATCTTGAACTCCATAAACTTGGCCTGTTATGAACGTGAAGACCATAAACATGTAAGATAGAAATACTGCAATTACAGTTACTGATGCATTTCATAAACATAGTTACAATGTCAGTTTGTAATTATTATTTTAATTATCCAGAGCACCATAACACTCTCTCAAATCACCCTAACATCCCTTCAACACATGGACCTGTCACACATCATGCCACACAACACACAACAACACATTCCAATTTAGTCCAGCACTCATCAACACACACCACTCACCCGCACTTCACCCCAAGCCACGCAACAACCCATGAGCCACACCAACACTTACAACACTCCAGACGCAGCCATACATCACCCCAACCACACACAACGCTTTGACTCACAGGAAAGCCAAGTTTCTGGACGATCCGAGCGTATTTCCTCGCCGCCAGCCTGGAGTCGTCCTCGCTCTTGGCGCCCGTACACACCATCTTGCCCGAGGAGAAGATGAGGGCGGTGGTGCGGGGTTCGCGGATCCTCATGATCACCGCCGCGAATCGCTTGGGGTTGTACTCAGCGTTACGGGCGTGCAGGGCGATCTTCTTCAGGTCCAGCTTGCAGTTCAGGTTGACTGTCGACACAATGTTCCTGCAAAACCATCATGGCATTAATAGAAAGTTGTGATGCAAGTTTTTTGTAAGGTTTTATTGATTCTTTTGATCCTTGCTTTCCTTTCTCCTCCCTGTAGTCTTAAGTTCTTCATTCCTTCACACTACCTTCATCCATTTAATTCTTCCTTTCTACTGGTACACTTCCCTTCCTCCTTCATCCTCTCCCCTTTACTTCCTTTCATTCATTCCTTCCTCTCTACAAGCAATTCCCCTATCTCCAATCATATCATACTTGTATAGTTGAAGAAGAAAAAAACAAGCAACAGAGAGACTAAAGGCCGGTTCCCACTAGCCCGCTTCAACGGCCGCCGTTGCCGTACACCGCCCAACAATGACGTCACCATCATCACCATTTGAGTGGTATTTGTGGTAAATGGGCACAGTTTGCCCCTCCGCTCGAGCGGACACCGCCGAGCGGGAGAGATGACTTGATTTTAACTTTGTACGGCATCCGTACAGCGGTACGGCGGTGCGGTCGACTTTTTTGTGACGTCATTGTTGTTGTACGGCTGCCGTACAAGCGGGCTAGTGGGAACCGGCCTTTATTTCTCACCCCTATGGCCAATTATTATCTTACATGTACAGTGACACCTGAGGGAGAAAAAAACAGGCTTGTAAGTAGAAATCCAGTGCAGAGTAAAAAGGAACCCATTAACCCGCAGAGTGCCGGCTAATTTTGCTCAGTGTACATCTGCCAGTGCCGGCCAGTTTTCGATTTTTTTTTTATTGGCCTAATATATGAATATGTGTGAAAAAAGAAGAAAAATGGAAAAAAAAAAAAAAATGGACTCACCTTGTACATTTTCACTGAGAAATCAGTCTTCGAAGGTCGCGAGTGAAGCTGAAATTTTCAGTGTAGACACCGTAGAGTTTTACGTCTCTCGTCGAATGTTTATTTATTTTATACGGTTTTTTTCGTCTTTGCACGGACACTTTGCGAGTACTTAGAGTATATCACCATTGAGTATGGACTACTTTTAGCCACTCACAATAGTTTTGATGATGTACGCACACTCAGAAAACGAGATACGGACCCAGAAAATACGCCAATCACACATTTTGTTTGTTTTTTTGAGGTCACATTATTTGCTATTATTTATAACTATATTTACATGTCACTTATTTTTATTATTTCACACACTTATAATTATTACTGCACATGATTTTACTGTCATTTTTCAGTAGTGTATTTGATTTCATGTCACAATATTTACTATTATTTGTACGATATTTACATGTCACTTATTTTTAGTACTTATAAATATAACTGTACATTATTTTTTGTCTTTTTCAGTAGTGTAGGAGTGTGTGGTACTCCTTGAAGCAAGGGTGAATGCACAGTCCCACATCACAATCCTTGCACTCGTATCTCGTGTCTTTTTTCTGGGTTTCAGCTCGTCTTGTGGTAGCCATACACACTTTACACCGTCTTTGCCGATTTACCCTTGTTTCGGTTGACTCGACAGGGGATATGAAGTGCCCTTGAGCTAAACGTGTGGGCATCTCCTCATTTCTTTGGTGTCTCTCTGGGCGTCTCCGGTCCGAGTGTTCAAGTAGCAACTCTCTGATGACCTCGAGGGTGTACCTGTTCAGCACCTCTTTCTTCCCTGTCACATGTTGGTATAGAGCATGGGAATTGTAGAGTGCCAGGTCTAGGAGGTGGAAAAACATTTTCTTATACCACTTCATGGTTTTCTGGGCGCATTTTCATTTTCCTATGAAATGCCCTGACTAGGATTACGCGGCGACCCATTGTCGAAGAATGGTTGAGGGTAGGGGGTTGTGTTTGTAGGGGCAGGAAGCCAGAAGGGTAAGGTACATTTGGTAGAAATATGAAAGCCATAGGTGCAGTAGTTTCGCTGCTACGAATTTGTTTCGGCGAGTCCGTATATATACGGACCTGGCACTGGGCGTGACAAGACCCTAGTCCGTATATATACGGACCTGGCACTCAGCGGGTTAAAAGAAAACTACATTACTATTGAAACCATTGGCAGTAACAAAAGAAATCATAGGGGAGGAGAAGCTACAAAAACAATAGAGCCAGTAGTCATAGGGGAAAGAGGAGCAACACTAGATAGATAGTTTCAGGCTCCAACGTAAAAAAAAAAAGAAAAAAAGTTGGAAGTGTATCATCGGCCGTCTAACCTCAAAAATATTGGAAAAAACTGACGGTAAACAGAAAGAAGAAGAAAATAGAGAAGCAACACTCACTGCAGCTGAGGCACAATTCCCGGGTCATTGGAATGCGGGGTCATGGGAGTCATGGGTCCTCCTACCGGGGTGGAGGGACCCAGCGCCGAGCCAAACATGCCCACCTGCGAGCCCCCACCCATGGCCGGGGACATGAGGCTCTGCGGAGAAATCATGACTTAGTAACAACCTTCATTGTGCTGTACGCAATAAATCTTGACATACAAAAATTACCTCACTTCACACACAGCATTACTTAACCAACTGAAGCAATTTCCTACCTAAAAAAATATATGAACTAGATCAAGAATATCAAGAATCACTCAGTCAGATATCATGTGTTCTGCTGGGGGAACAGAGATGTGTGTTGAGGTTCCTGCTCTAGTTCATCACAGTGAATCAAAATACTGAATTACTTGAGATTAGAAATACTTCAGTATTATAGTAATTATAATACTGAAGATAAACATGAAGATAGCATGTAAGGTAGGCATGAATAGTTATTGGAAAAATAGTAAAGTTAAGAAAATATTCCCTATTATGTCCATCTTCCTCATGCAAGAGTTAACCAGTATCTTCACTCTTTCATCTCCTTCACTGGTAAACTCTGGAACTCTCTTCCTGTTTCTAGTTTTCCATCTTCCTACGACTTATATTTTTTCAAGAAAGGAGTATCAAGACATTTCCCGAACTAAATTGGCCCAATCCCCTTTCTTTATAATCTTACTGTCTTTTTTATAGGGACTGCCAACTAACGGACAGTTTTTTTCTTGCCCTTGGCCAGTTCTTTGACTTAAAAAAAAAAAAAAAAAAAATTGACATGCAAGAATTACCTCACTTCATATACAAAATTACTTAAGTAATCGTCCAGATCCATTTTTTCTTTGCATAATTATGTTGATTGTTCATTCAAAATACCTAATCCACAAAAAATAATTCATTTCCACGCCTTATTTCCCTAAAAACATGACTTTTGTAAAAAGCGCGGGAAAAACAACAGCCCCATTCCAGCCGTGGCACGAAACTTGCTGGTGAAAAAATATAGTACTTGAAGAATTTTGGGTGTTTCTGATATATTTTTGGTGCGATATGGCATATACTTGCATCCTGTATGGGTGCAGCAAGAAAGCTGTGCCTTTCCCGAGAGCTTAGCACCCATTTACAACCTATACGGCAATGATATACCGTATTTTCCGGCGCATAAGACGCAGTTTTTTCCCTTAAAAAGGAATGCAAAGTTCACCCTGCGTCTAATGCGGCCATATTAGTGCATGAGAGGTCAGGCAGAGAATGCAGAACAGCCGGTGGTGTATTACTAAAGGGGTCTGGAGTGATCTGTGTTGAGCAGTAGTCCACTGAACACAAATTAGTAACTGTGTTATCAACAGTAATGTATAATACTAAGAAAAGGTTGGATTTTTAGAGAAAACAAGAGCTGGGGCAACAAGATTGCGGTTGTTGCTGCCAAGATGGCCGTGTCAGATGTAAAAATCATCCACACCCCGCTGCTGCTCTCCATGGTAAAACGTCTTGATATCTCAGGTCTGCTGCTTCACCTGGGATACTTCACTCGGCGACGCCCTCCGCGCACCCACCATGGGTCATTACCACTCAGAGTCAACCCCACACCCATGGAAAAGACAAACATCCCGCATATTAGTTGTAGCCTTAACCCGCATTCGACTCGGGCCACACAAGTTGACACAACAGTTGGAAGGAGAATGATAGAAGGGAGGCAGAAAATGGTGATGGAATTTTCGCTGGAATGAGTATTGTTGATAAATGAAATAGTGAATCAAAGAGTGTTAAAGTGTTTTTTTTAGTGTGAGCGGTGAGAGGAAGGTGTAGTATCTTGGGGAGTTTCTCTATACACACAAGGATGGAGAAAGGGCGTCGTGGCTTCGTAGTTTATTTGACAGCGAGTCATTGTACATCGTGGGGATAAGAGGTGCTCGGCGTGTGTGTCTATGTGTGTCCTGTGGCTGACTGAATTACCTGGCTGGTGTTGCAGTTGTGTCGGCGAGGACAAGTCAGGTCAGCGTCAGGTCACCCACTAATCCTGGTCCCAGACAGGGAGGGTGGCCTAAACCGATGCAGGTGTGTGTGTGTGTGAGTTTGTTTTAGCGCCGCTACAGTGGTAAGCAAGGTGGGATAGGAGACAGCATAGGGCTTTGTACCACCTCGACCCCTCAATCCTCACCCCTGTACCTCTACGGATAAGGAAACTGTATGAAAGAGTGCTAGTAAAAAGGCTGCAACGGTAGATGTAGACGGGACAAAAGTCTTCCACATGGTGTACCAAGACCAAGACCCATCATGGCGCCACATCGTCCGCCTCAAGGCCGAATCACACCATACCATCATGGTGACACGGCATGCACCATCTCATCACATCCGCTAGAATTTCTTACATTCAAACAAATAGACGTGTTACACTAAACGGTGCGCCGCCGTCACGGCTCCAATACACCACCGTCCTGTTACGTAACGGTTTCTGGGGAAGAATATTTTAACGTAATGAGACTGTGCCGTGCTGATAATCATCGTTTTCTCAAGGCTTTATGTACCCAAAACAGTGTCTTTTTGAGTTCAACTCCTCTTCTTCATCCACTAGAAGTGCTATTAATGCAAATTTCTTCAACCATAACCTCTGAGGCACCATGTCTGTTTAGAGGGTGAGCAGGAACTGCCGAAAATGACGGAACCATGACAATAGTGTGAATACAATGCACGGCTGACGGAACGCTGCCGTGATTTCAGAGTATGAACCAGCCTTCACCTGCACCTTCTGAAGAAGACTAATCAACCTCGCGACTGTGATAGATTCATAGGTGTAAACCAGGGCAAATATCGTCGATCCCGACAACGGTGCCCTTCAACAATTACAACAATAACAACAAGGTAGAGATGGCTACCTTACAGACAGTGTTAACTAAATATCTTCGTAAATTTATGTTTTGGGCAACCACCGATTTCGAGGCCGAAACTTAGTCCTCCTGAATAGTTTTGATGTGTTTTTAATTAATCTGGCTCTCGTTTTTTTTCGGACATCAATGTTTGTTTTCATGGTGTGTGGGGGGGGAGGCAACCGGCCCCCCCAGGTCCGCCCCGCAAACATTGCTACGCTTCAACTGTCATATTATTTGGGAATATTCGTTTTTTCTCTATATCATCTGTTACTAAACCAAACCCCACCTCTAACCTAACCTAATCTGATTTAACCTAACTAACTTTCTGGCTGAAATAACGGTAGATTTCGGTACTACGTGTAATTCCATTATTATTTAATTGCGCCATGGGAAATGGGGCTCAAACTACTCAGAATGAAGAAAGCTACACGATGGTGTAGGTAAGAGTTCTAGGACTTTGAAAGCCCACTACCAAAATAATACCAATATCTATACTTCAAATATTCCACAAAGTCTAAACACATAGCAGAAAAGCAACAAAGGCATACCTACAACATTAAATCTAAGCTATATGTCATAGGTAGCAAAATATTAGAATATCAATTCGTGGGGGCATCCTGCAATATATTATGACCAAATTTGATTACGTCATTCCCTTTACATTTTAACTATAGTATAATTTTTCATTCACATTCACTGCACTGTGAATATTTATTTAGGTATGCTCATAATCATTTGTTTTCCCCTACAAATCCTTTTTTTTTTTAATAACTTGATAAATTTACGAAATTTATTTTTTCCCTCAAAAACACCAATATTTTATTTTTTCTAAAAACCTCCTTGTAAAATAGGGGTGCGTCTTATGCGGAGGTGCGTCTTATGCGCCGGCAAATACGGTATGTGTGCAGACGGCTGGAGCGGCGGGGGTGCCGCGCGGTGTGCTCAGAGTCTGAGCACACCACGCGGCACACCCGCCGCTCCAGCCGTCTGCACACATATATCGTCGCCGTATAGGTTGTAAATGGGTGCTAAGCTCTCGGGAAAGGCACAGCTTTCTTGCTGCACCTATACAGGATGCAAGTATATGCCATATCGCACAAAAAAATATATCAGAAACACCCAAAATCTTCAAGTACTATATTTTTTTCTCAGTCTTCGTGTATTTGTATAGGGCTGGCCTGGGAGGCTTCCTAATGTGCCATCACCGAGCCGTGGTCCGTCGTCTGCTGGTCGTCAGTTGTGTTTGAGAGCTCGGGGAATTTACAGGTTTGAATGCGGATCATTTAAAAACGGGGGTGATGGATGCAAAAAGTGACAACATATTGTTGATATACTCGATAATGGCTATATTTTGACTGCATTAAATCAGGAATGATGAAATGGTCTGGACGATTACTTAAACAACTACATCAATATCTTACCAAAAAAAATATATAAACTAGATAAATAAAAAAATCACTGAGTCAGATATTACAAAAGCCTCTTGATACAATAAGTACTGACCTCCACATAAATTACAAGAAGCTAATGTAACGAGGAGTCAAGGTACTAACAGGTAAAGAGAAGCTAATGTAATGAGAGTCAAGCTACTAACAGGTGTGTGGGGCTGCAGCAGGGTGTGTGGGGTGAGACCGCCGCCATACTGCTGACCCAGCTGTGACCCTTGCTGCTGTAATATCTGCACGCCCTGCTGCTGCTGCAAGGACTGCTGTTGCTGCTCTTGAATGGATTGTTGCTGTTGTTTTGCTGTGCTGAGGGCAATATCATCTCCTCCTCCCCCGAGAGACCCAGGGGAGTGCCGATGCTGGGGATGCTGAACCCCGGGATGGTAGGAGCTGATCCATGGCGGGGCAACCTGACGGGCAGACACACTGTATTACTGGGCGGCCATGCACACACACACATACAACACACACACACACACACAGCCATGAGTTTGGAAGAAGTGATAGAGGACCATACATAATGGGTGTACAGTATGGGTGTGAGGATATCTTTTTAATGAGTTATCATTAAACATTCATTAGTGGTCACAGACAGTAGGAGACAGAAGTAGACAGGAAAATTTGATAGTCGACTGACTTAAAGGTTCAGTTCGACTTCATACTAAGTAAGGCATAGCTTGATGCCGGCTTTAATGAGGTAACCAAAACAAAGGCAAAAATTGTAAATTAATACCAAATATAGAAGGGAATATTATTGCTTGGCTATTGGCTGTATTCATCTCGCTAATATGTCATAGGACGTCATCTTAATATGTCACAGGACATCATCTAAGGGATATAGGCTATACAGTATTCCCTCGATATACGATGGGTTTCGCTCCTGAAAAAACAAACTGTATAGCAAACCACCGTATGTCAAACCTGGCTCAAAAATAACAAGTGAGTCAAATTTGAGAGATTGGTAGTGGCTCAGCTGCCATGAATCACTGCAGGAAAATGTGAAAAATGCTTGAATTTGATCAACAAATATTTGAGCATGCAATATATGTGAAAACAGACAAGCCACCAGCTAAGGCATCCACTCCTAAGTATTTGCAGGCATAGTCTGTGTAATGGTGTTACCTAGAATATGATGCAGGTTTGGTAACATTGCCATCTTCAGGGGTTTGAAGAAGGTATGTTTCTTGCACATTTTGAAATCTGGCAAATTTCAGAACCTTCTTTCTCAAGGACTAAAACTAGTAGAAACATCCAAACTGCAGAAATTAGTAAACTATCAAGGGTGGTTTTATGGTGCAAAACTTGAGCCTTTTGAAATGAATAGGTCCCTGAATACCTAAATTTGGGGATATATAAACGGAAACAAATTGCTTTGCGAATTTTGACAATTTTTGGGTAAGATTAGTTTTATCAGCCATCTCCTTTTTCAGATGAAACTATATTTCTGGTAAAGTTCCAGAAAAACACCGAATTCACTTTGGTGAACGAAACTATATTTTTCTGGTGAGTTTCGATGTGTTCAAATTTGAATTAATCTGCTAACCGTTTCTGTCGCAAATCAGTAGCTGTTTTTTTGTGTGTGATTTGCGACAAATGCTTTTTCTAATGGAGTTTGTTTTATTTTCCGGAAACCCATAAAAAATTTTTTTTTAAATAGCACCGAATTTTAAGCATGATTAAGGTTAAGGTTAGGTTAGGTTTCATTAAATCCTATAAGGTTAGGTTAAATATACTTTGTGGTTAAGGTTAGGTTAGTTTTCATTAAAACCTATAAGGTTAGGTTTGGTGTTCTATTCAATTACTTCCCTGTTATATGAGACCCTGACTAATTTCTCCCGGCCAAGTTTTAGTGCTTTTTCTGATGGAGATAGTGTTTTTAATGGAAACGGCGAACAGAAAATTCGGTGATGAATTTTTTTATAAATATGGGTTTCGGATTTCTTCGAATTTTTAAATAAATATGGGTTTCCGAAAAATAAAACTATCTCCATTAGAAAAAGCACCTATTTTAGGCCAGAAAAAATTTGTCGGTGTCTCTGAAAACGACCGCGAAGTCCTCGTCCATTATTAACCCCCGCAGTCCTCGTCCATTTTTACCCCGAAAAGGTATGCGACCACCGTATCACTAGCCGCAGTGTCTATAGGTACGGAGCCGTGTCCCTAGCCGCAGCCTACATATGAATAAATATATACAATAAGTACAGTGAGCTGCCAAGGAAATGTAAGCTGAAATTTTACACTCAAGATGACTGAGAGATGGAACTCCAAGATAAACAATAAACTTGCCATGCCACGGAAATAGGAAACTTGAAATAGGTAAAGTAGTTGTTAGTGTGATCAGGAGTGTGTGTTGTGTGTGTATGTCAGGGCGTGAACGCCTCACCTGGATTACTGGAGGGACACAAATCACCATAGATCACCTGTCAGGCCGCCAACCCGCCCTCTGCACCGCCGCTGCCGCCAAGTCACAATATCAACAACACAGCCGCCACCACCACAAGTGTCGGCTTGGCGGCGTCTGAATTGTGGCCTTTGCAAACGGCTCGTCATTGAACGCTTATTTTCATTTTTTCTGGTTTAATGTTCCTATGTGTTGTTTAATAGAATTCGTTTTAGTGACTTTCCATTTTCAGACGAATCTATATTTTTTTGATAGATTTGATGCGTTTGAACAGACTTTGTTTACTTGCTAATTTTTTTTTTTTTACCATTTTGACCCTACATATAGAATTACTTTATTAGAAGGATTGCATCATTGGTGGCACTGTCTTAATTAAAGGAACACATCCCCCGTGATAAACAACCATAGGGCCCCTCACATCCCCCGTGATAAACAACCATATGGCCCCAACATCCCCCCCGTAATAAACAACCTTATGGCCCCCCACACCCCCCGTGATAAACAACCATATGGCCCCCACATTCCCAGTGTAAACAACCATATGGTCCCACACATCCACCTCGTGATAAACAACCATATATGGCCCCAAACAATAGATATGCCTTATATCCCCCGTGATAAACAACCATATATGGCCATACTATCCCCCCCTGATAAACAAATTTTACCTTATGGCCCCCCACATCCCCCCGTGATAAACAACCATATGGCCCCTCACATCCCCCGGCCCGTGATAAAAACCATATATAATATATGGCCCCTCACATCCCACCCGTAATAAACAACCATATATGACCCCTCACATCCCTCCCCCGTGATAAACAACTATATACTAGCTACAACTGGTGACCTCGAGTTGTGGTGCCAGGGTTTTCCTATCGTTGGTTTATTCCTGGTGCCTTTGTTATTTGAATGAAATTAATTTGATTCGGATTTTTCCTTGATTTAAACTTGAATTGAGAATTGAAACTTGTCTTATGACTTCACTATTTGATTATAGTATGAACACTTCTCGCTGCGGAGAGTACTGAAATGGGAATGAATTTAAGTGGAAGGGGTATGAGTTAAGGTTAAGGGGAAATGGTATGAGTTAAGGGGAAGTGCTGCCACCAGCTCAGGCAAGTAGGTCTATGGTTTTACTTCCTGGGCATGTTTGAATAGATATATATATATTAGATTATTTGGTAGTCGTGGTTGATACGTGGAATTATACCGAGTAAGGCTGACACTCTTTGGAAGTATGGGGCATACGGGCCCCTAACACAGAATAATCCCCTGAGGTTTCTACTAAATGACACAAGAACTATATTTGAAACATCATCCTATTTATTCATCCTAAAGTATTATGTCTCTTTTTTTGAGATCACAGACAAACATATAAGCTCTAATCCAACACAAGAAAGCTCTCCTTTACCTTTACCTTTGATACCTTGAAGAATCTTGCCCTTTTATCGGCGGAGTTGAGGTGGTCCTCCACTCATTCCAGGTGTAGTATGTAGCTCCCTGTTCCTTGCCTCCAGGACCACTGAAGGTAAAGTGTTGTCATGGGAGCTACTGTAGCCTGGCGTGGGGTTGGTCGGTGTCAGCCAGCCACTTGTCAAGGTGATTTTTGAAGGTGTCCGTGGTGACGCCGTTAGGTTCCGAATGTGTCTTGGGGCACAAATTGAAGAGCCGTACACCATTGTGGGAAAAAGCTGTGGTGTATGAGGGTTTGTAGTCCTTTAGAGGAGGCGCAATGTACTCTGTACATAGCACAGCCTGCCTTTTCTAGGGTTTTTGTTTTCCTCCATGCCTACTTTTGGAGCCAGACCCTCCAGGTTTTTCAGACATAGATTATGATGTTACCTCTCTCGTCTGCGCTGCAGAGAGTAGAGGCCCAGTCTGTGCAGCCTCTCCCAGTAGTTGAGGTGCTGAAGGCCCATATTCTTGTTGGTATAGGTCCTTTGTGGTGCTTCCGCAGGGTGATGTCCTTTTTTTTGTAGGGTACCATAGTTGGCAGCAGTACTCTAGCCTTGGTCTTACTAAAGGACTTCCATAGCGTCAGCATGCAGGATTCCTCCCTTGTACGGAATGTTCTCGGGACCCTTTCCTGCTAGCTGTCGCGCTGTCTGGGTGATGGTGGTGTAGTGTAGGGAGAAAGTTCCATCGCTGCTCATATACATCCAGGTCTTTTGTGAAGTCTTTGTTTGTATGTTTGGTGTTGATACATATATTGAGTGGTGGTTTTATAAAGGTATTTCTGCCATATCTCAGAACTTCAAATTTTTCTCCGTTAAATTCCATATTGTTCTTTTCGGCCACTTATTATTGTATGAGGTCCCACTGCAGTAGATGGGTGTCTGGGGATGTTTTTATTTTATGCCGTATACGGATGTCATCAGCAAATGAAGTAGCAGTGGAATATCTGAATCTGTGTCAATGTCTGATATCATGATCAGAAATAATAATGGGCCAAGCACCGATCCTTGGGGAACACCACTTATGACTTGACACGTGATGACTGTTTACTATTTATGGTGACAACTTGGTGCCTGTGGTGAGAAAACTGTGGATCCATCTCCCTACTCTCCCAGTTATGCCAAGGTTCTTGAGTTTGTGGAGGAGAATCCCATGATTCTACCTTGTCAAAAGCCTTAGCAAAGTTTTAGGTAGACTACATCAGCATTACTCCATCCTGAGTTGCTTCTAATATAGCTTCATAGTGTTGTAGAAGCTCTGATAGGCAAGACCTGCCTCTTCTGAAGCCATGTTGTCCATCATTGAAGGCCCCTCTTTCTTCCAGGTGGTTCCCAAATCTTGCCCTCAGTATCCTTTCAAAGATTTTGATGACGTGTGATGTGAGGACCACTGGTCTGTATCTGCTTGCCTGTCCTTTGCTTCCCCCTTTTATGTATGGGTTTATTGTCCCCAGCTTGGTTCAGGGGGGACGGAGCCAGTGAGGAGGGAGTAGTCCACAGCATTTTCAGGGGTGTGGCCAGTTGTTCCCTACAATTTTTCAGAAACACAGTATGGTAACCATCTGGTCCTGCTGCTGCTTGGGGGTCGATTTTGCTTACGGTTTGGATTATGTCTTCCCTGGTTATCATAAATGTCGTGAGCAGAATGTCACCACATTTCCTTTCGCTAAAGAAAGTACAAGGATCTGTTACCCTTTTCTGAGCATCAGGTTACTAAACACTCTCTGATACTCAGTCTGTAGCATTTCTGCCATTTCCTGGGGGCCATCTTCAAGTTCCCCGTTCTCTTTCATTAGAGGGCCAACCGATGTTGTGCTGGTCAATCTCTTCTTGGCGTAGGAGTAGAAATTTTGGAGTTGATTTTTTATATTTTCCACGGCCCACGTTGTTCTTCTTGTTCTCTCTGCCGTACGTGTTGATTGAGCAAGTGCATCTTCCAGTAAGTGTAGCTGACGGTGTATTGCTTTTTCTGCCACAGCATAGGCTACTTTCTTTAATTTTTCTTTGTAAATTGGCCCTCTTTTTCATCAGTATTCGTCTGTCCCTGGGTATTTGGTTTTTCCTTTCCTGACGACCCCCTGAGGGGAATGTGTTCCTTACAAATTTGCAGGCATTTGCTGGAGAGTACTTCGTACATCTCGTGGGCTTCCATTTTCCCCTAAAGATGTGTTCCCAAATTTTTTGGCATCTAGTTTTTTCGGACTTTATCCCCGTCAATGTTTCTTCCATAAAAATTTAATGCATGGAAAGGTCTATCCTGCCTGACGTTTTTGTGTTTTTTTGTGGGAATATTTCTGATGTTGGCCCTTGCATGGATGAGGTTATGGTCTGACATCACCGTTTTTCGCAATGTCATAGGAGTGGAGGTAGTCGTAGCTGTTGTGATGATGAGGTCCAATATATTTTTCCCTCTTGTGGGCTCCATTATTAGTTGGTGTAAAAAATACTCCTCCATAAGTGAGGTTAATTTTACCGCTTGGCCCTTTTCTTCTGGTGTCCCACCTGCGATATTCATGGAGGGCCAGCTAATGTGAGGCAAGTTAAAGTCCCCCCGTATTAAAAATACTGTAGATTTATTTGAGGATCTTCTAGAAGGTTGCGGAGTTTGGTTGTGATTTCTTGAAAAGCGTTAACACTATTTTTAGGTGGCCTGTATATGATTTTTGTTACCAGGTTAAGGTCTTTGATAAATATTGCCAGCATTTCTGTTGTACCATTTGAGAAAGATACAAGTACCTCTACACTGGCTGCTACCTCTTGTTTTACGTACACTGCCACTCCTCCATGGCTTCTTCCTTCTCTATCCTGTCTGATGGGGTGTGTAGTTTTCTATTTGCACTTTTGCCCTTCAGGTGATCTTTTGTGAGGTGAGTTTCTGTGAGGCCATAAAAAGAAAGTTTTTTTTGTCTCTGCTAACTCTTTAATCATTGGGACCTTTGTCTGATTGCAGATTGGATTAAAGGCCCCCGATATTTCCAGTATAGAAACTGGTTAGTGTTTGGGGGCTGCAGCCCCCTCTCTGCCTTGTTTCCAGTCTGTCTATTCGTTCTACTAGACGGTTGATTGTGGACTGAGAGTGTTTCTCCATGTCCAGTAGTTTCTCCACCATGTTTCTCTAAAAAATTACCTGGTCCACATTTTGTTGTACGCCAATGGTGGGGTTATTTATATTTATATGTGGTGGTGGGGGCCCTTGCATTTTTCCATACCTGAGGAGGGGTCCATTTGGCCTTTGGGTATCTTGCCTGTGGTGTTCAGGGGGGTGGAGCGTTTCTATGTGTATGTGGTGATCGTTGCCTCTGTCTTCCCTCTGATTTCTTTTCTGGGTTGATCTGGGGTACTGGTTGTTGGTCTTTTATTCCTTTTATGTGTGGGTATTTGCATTCCCTACGTTGCATTCTCTTTTATGTAGTGATGACTACATACAAGAGGATGATAGTCACTGCATTTCCACCCAGAGTACAGCCAAGGTTTCATCCAGTCCATGCTTCATGAATGTAGCACAAGGTTTTCCACCCTAACACAGGAAAGCTCTAATCTGATATAAAAAAAACTTTACCCCTCTGATACAGGAAAGCTCTTCCCATCTGATAAAGGAAAGCTCTTATGAGCATAACCTCCCTCACTGAATCCTATTAATGAATTATCCTTCACTTAGGTAAAAAATACCGCTGAATACTTATAGTTATACATGGAAAATATAAGGGGGGGAATTAAGAGTAAGAATGTTGTTTGCGTTTCACTTAAAAAAAACCTGTGACGGGATTTTTGGTCCGACTGAGACGTCCGTCTGAGTTCCCAAAGAAGTGGAGAGACGACTCCGTTAATAACACTTATAAGGAGGGGCAGGCCTCCTATGCGTTTGTGAAAACTGAACCCAAATGTAGCCTACCTATATATATATAGAAATATAGATAGATATAATATTACAAGGAAGGGGGGAAATAGGAGCGAGGTGCCGAGGTCTTACCTACAATGAAGTGGAGAGACGACGACTCCTCGTGGTAGCTAAGGTGAAGTTGGGATGAAAGGAATGTTCGAATTCTATGAAAATTTGGCCTCTCCTGAAGGGCTTATAGACCCTGAATGACTAATTAACTAATGAAACAAGTATACCTATGAAAGGGCTGCCTATAAAACAGTTCTTTTACTTTGATATAGAAGAATTAATAGTTTACTCTAATATCCGGGGAAAGTGTTATTTTCGTTCGTTCAAGCATACGAAACGCGTTTTGTTGAGAGACGAGGTAGTGGAGTCGAGACATAAATTTGGTCGACTTTTAATTTAGCAAATAACTCTACTAACCCATCCATTATGAACGTGATCTGTCACTATTGTGTTAGTTTGAAGGACATTAAGAATCTAAGAGTGTTCCTTGATCTGATAGGAGGGTAAAGGGGAGGATGAAAAGTTTTGAACCTCTTAGTTATCGATGATCGCGAAATAAGTGTCCCACGAATTTTGATCTTTACCCGGAATGTCGGGGGGGGGGGGGGGGGGAAGGAGTAAAAGGGAAAGGGGAGGAAGATAGAAGTGAGAATGAAAGAAGGAAGATAAATTTCACGAGAAACGAAAAGATTGAATTGCTTACGGACAAAAACCCGGGAATTGTATGATAGGAATTCCATCCTATCTCTTCCGAATAACGGGCATTACAGAGTGTAGCTACGACACGATGTATAGGGCATATTCAAGAAATTTTCTTGACGCGTTGTGTCGGGCCGCGGCATTACAGGAATCATTTGAAAAAAATCGGACTCGTCGCGCTCCACTGGTTGCATTGAGTTAGCTGAGAGCACATCCCACCCCCATCCGCTCTGCCTTATTCCATCCTATTTCTTCCCAGACCATTACAGGTGAGTTTTCAACACAACCGAGAGTAACATCCCAGCAAACACAAAGACGGAGGGCCTCAGGAGGCCCTCCGTATGTCTTACCGGTGGCCCGACGGAAGTGTACGACGTAGGGCCGCTGGGGATTTGCTCAGTGGCTCACCGGCGGGCCGCTCCCAGCGGCCCGCCGTAGGGCATATGACCATTTGCCGGTGTTACATTAACTGATTGAGGAATATTTATGGTTATACTTTCTAAGTATATTGCAGATATAGTAATGTTTTAAGGGGTGTTGCACAACCCATTAGCCGATTAATAGACTAATGGACTGTTCAACACTTATTAAAGCATTACTATATCTGCAATATACTTAGAAAGTATAACCATAAATATTCCTATGTCGTTATCCAGTAATACGATGAAAAGGAGATCATAATTGCTACGGACATTGTTTATTTCATAAGTACAAAAACATTTTCGTTATTGGGTTTACATGCTGGTGTACGTGGAACACTGTACAGCCATGTAGAAGGATATTGGTTGCGGCGAACCACATAACAACGTCCACCCACTTGTGCGTTTTCCCACTAACTATTTTGATTTCACTCACTGACAGTAAGTCTGACACAGCGGCAGCGCTCGAGGAATTCCTAAAAAAAACGTGTCGTACTGCAAGTATTTATATTATTCAGTCTATTTCGATATAATGAAGGAGCGAAAACATGTTATAACTAAGTTCTCATTATGTTATCGACTGGTTAAGGGTGACAATTTAAGGCCTTTTGTGGGTTTTTAACCCTTTGTAATGACTATCGTACGTCTGGTAGTTTAGTACATTGATAGTTGAAAAATTATTTCAAATAATATCTATTCTAAATTATGATATATCCATTTTAACTTCATCATCTACATATTCCTTATTAGGTGTACCATTGAGTATTGATATGTGTTGATAATTATATGTTGGAAATTATTGAAATAAGGGAAAATATGACCTTGTGTTATCCCGTAATCTTTGCTCGGATAATCAAATGTTATTTTTATATGTAAACTACACACATAGACCCAACTGAAAACCTTTTTCCATGTAAACTCCTTCCTATGTACGTATATCTCATCTTTATTTCTATGTATCTCTGGGTGTTGCTGATCAAGCTGGCAATATTTGAAATAAACTGATATATGATCATTTCTATAAACTATTATAAAAAAATTCTATAACAATTTTAATAGCTTGAACAGGCCTAATAATAGTGATGGTACCGATATTGAGATACTATGTATATTACTGTGTTAATATATATAATATGATATGAATATTTCCCACTTATACAAATACCTACTAGCTGGCCTCCAGAGGATTGACGTCAAGTTGCCGCTGCTTGTCACTACTGATGTAATACTACATCAAGATAATCAGATAACTGTTGTTTCAAAATGTTTACACATAGAAATATTCAATTCTTCAAATTTTGTACATTAATTTTCAACATAGTAAATTTTCCCGTCTGAAAATACACCAGCGGCCCTTCGGAGGGCTGACGGAGGTAAATTTGCCGCCGGCGGCCGCCGTTCGCCGCTCTACAGCCTACGTAGGCCCGCCGGTGATGGTTAGCTGGGATGCATACCTTGAGAAAGCACACGTGTCATAATTAAGGTAAAATCAGGTCCAGGAGGCCTTATATAGTGTGTGAAGTTGTGAGGAAGCCAGGCGGCGGCGGGAGGATGGAGGTCAGCCATTGTGTGGAGCAGTACTGGTGGGCCGTTCAAATGTACTCGCAAGCATAATTCGGGCCCATTTTTTCTGCACCAACGCCTCAGACAAGTGGCGAACACTAACTAATTAAGCTATTATTTTAATGTCAGAAATTATAAATTTCACTAGTAAAATGTATTAGATATGTATAAAACAGTCAAAATACTGATGCCGCTTTGGGCTCGCTTGTGTTGGTACGACTGTCAAACATCCACCAGTCGGGGCATTTCTTGTAGATGCCACCAGTGGAGGTACGACGGTGGAGAATCTCCACCGGCCGGGATTGGACGAGCATTCTTGAATATAGCCCTAACAGTGCGCACCTCCGCCTCCCAGCCTTCACCTACGACATAGCCACGAGGTGCCTATGCACCTTGAAGCTTCGTGGGCGGGCTCCCCGGAAATCACGGATCTCCACAAGTTTCAGGCGCTTGTCAGGGCGATTCCGTCTGACGTCGCTGCCCGCATCTCTTCAGTGCTTACGGCGCCCCCGGCTGACGGGAAATATGAGGCGTTGAATGCCAAACCAGCCTGATCCCCTCATATCGCCGCCCGACTCCCTGCACAGGTTCAGCCGCGCACCTCCGCCCCATGGTCAACCCACCACAGATTCTCGTATCACCCCGCACCCGCTCGCCCGCCCAGTCTCCTGCAGCGCCTCCGCCTCCGTCGCCACCACTCCCTGGCCGCCGGACGCTGCTTTGCGTGGCCAACACGCTGTCGGAGATGCGTTACTTGGTGGATTCGGGGGCGGAGGTCAGTATGGTGCCACCGTCGTCAGATGAACGCCTCGCCTAGCCCAGCACCGCTTACGACCTCCTGGCCGCCAATAATTAACACCCCTATCGCCACCTTTGGTACGTGGACTCTCCGCCTCTCCTTCACGCCTGCCTCGCCCTTCGTCTGGTCCTTCGTGGTGCTGAGGTGGATCAGCCTATCCTGGGTGTGGATTTCCTCTCCTCCCACGACTTGCTCGTTGATCCCCGGCGCGGACGTTTGCTGCATCGCCCAACCAACACTGTCATCCCAACCGTGCCCTGTGGGCGGCGAGCGCTCCTCCTGACACACCTACGCCTGGCGGTCCTGTACGACGCTCTTCTCGAGGACTTCCCTCTCCTCACTTCTCAGCGCTCCGTCCCCGCCAAAAGGGATCATTATTGGTGACACACACCATCGCCACGACGGGCCCACCTTGTTTTGCTCGGCCGCAACGTCTGACTCCTGAACGCCTCCAGGCAGCGAAAAGGAAGTTTGAGCATCCCCCCCCCCCCGTTTCACTGCCGGAGGGGACCAAATTTTCACTGCAGAAGGGGACCATTCGACCTTCTGACAGCTGCTGGGCTTCACCTATCTAAATGGTACCGAAGGCCCAAGGCGGCGGATGGCGCGCGTGCGGCGACTACAGGGCTATGGTGCACCATAACACCGGTTAACACACGCTATGGTGCAGTCTGGCGAAAGTTTCACCCCCCGGGTCTCCAGACAGCTGCCTAATATATCCGAGTTCACCACAGACATCCGCCATATCCCGGGGCAGGACAATACCGTGGCCGACGCCCTCTCCCGCTGTGCCACAAACCCCCGGATGATGTCCGCGATCACGATGCCTGCGCCGCTCGATTACGTGGCCCTGGCGGCGACACAGGAGGGAGACCCTGAGTTGCAGGTCCTGATTGAGGGGCCCACAGCGCTCCACCTGGTCCTGCACGACGTCCCCGACTCCGCGGCCAAACTCTGGTATGACGTCTCTTGTGGCCCCGCACGCCCATTCATCACCCATCAACACCGCAGGTCAGTGTTCAATCACTACCACTCCCTGAACCACCCCGGCATCCTCGGTACCCATCGCGTCATAAGCAGGCGAGTGGTATATGGCCTGGGATGAGACGTGACATCAAGGAGTGGACGCGTGCCTGTCTTGCCTGTCAAACCGCAAAGATTCACCGACACACACGAGCTCCTCTCCACACCTTCCCCACGCCCACCCAGCGATTTCACACCGTCCATGTAGACCTGGTGGGTCCTTTGCCGGCCTCCCGCGGTCACTGTTACCTGCTGACTTGTGCGAACAGGGTGACCCGTTGGGGCGCTGCTATTCCCATGCTTGACAGTACAGCGGAATGTACGACTGCTCATTTCCTGTCTGGTTGGGTGGCGCTGTACGGCGCGCCTGTCACTCTCATCACGGACCAAGGCGTGCAGTTTGAGTCCCGTGCTTGGGGTGACCTGCTTGCTTTCCTGGGCACCCGCCGTCAGCGTACTACGGCGTATCACCCTCAAGCCAACGGCATGGTGGAGCGATTCCACAGACGCCTGAAGGAAGCCATACGGGCCCAGCCACACCCAACAAGCTGGGTGGACATCCTCCTCCTCACACTCCGCCGAGCTAAGGAGACGGAAGATATAACATCATACGCCGGCAGAGCTGGTGTATGGTGAAGACCTGCGACTGCCGTGCCAGTTCGCCCCAGTGACAGATGCCAGCAACGCCCTCTCCTTCCTCTCGGTGCTTCGGCAGGCGATGTCTGCACTAGAGCCCACGCCACCACGTACGCCCCCGCCGCGTCCCACTCACCTCCCGCCGGAGCTGCAAACGGCTACATACCTAATCCTGCGGACGGATGCCCACACAAGGCCCCTAGACCCACCCTATAAGGGTCCCTATCGTGTCCTGGCGCGCTCGGATAAGCACGTCACCCTCGAAGTCCGTGGGCACCCGTATGTGACGACGTCATGGGACCGTGTGAAGGTTGCTCATCTCCTTCCTTCACCACCTCCTCCCCCCTTCCTCAAAATGCGCAACCCCTTCCTTCCATTCCTTCTCCTCCTTCAGATCATCCACCACTCCCTCACCCCCGTTTTGTCATCCTCCCCCCTGCCCCCTTACGGGGGGTTTCCCCCTCCCTTCCGCATCAACCCCTCCTCAGCGCTGAGGTCTTGGCGGCCTCGTCGCCACCCCTTCCCCCTCAGGCACATCCTACACCAAACCCTATTCCCTCTCCTCAACGTCAACACCTGCTCTCCTATAACACGTGTTGTTTGTATTCAGGCCATATGGTAAGCACCTGCTGTTTTTTCGTGTTTACGTGGGTGTGTGTGAAGTTTTTACCCATTCATGCTTCGTATTCCTTCTGTAAGGTTTTACGGGGATGAGTGTAAGTTATTCTTTACCCTGGCCGGGGCCAGCTGTGTCTTAAATATTTTCGGCTGGTGTCTGTGTCTGTGTCTGCGGTGTTAAGCTACGCCCCAAGGGCGCGGCTTTCACCCTTTCTCCCCTGGGCATTATTTCCCCGCCAGGGCGTCCCTGGCCTGACACCTGGTCTGCCACGTGTAAGCTGAGATGGGGGGATGGTTACGTAGTTCTCCCAGCCACGCCCCCCCTCCCCCCGGCCGGTCCTCCCATAGGCCGGTGCGGGGGGGGGGGGGGGGGTTCGGTGGTTCCTGGTCTGCCACGTGTAAGCTGAGATGGGCGGATGGTTACGTAGTTCTCCCAGCCACGCCCCTCCCCCCTGGCCGGCCCTCCCATAGGCCGGTGCGGGGGGGGTTTCGGTGGTTCCTGGTCTGCCACGTGTAAGCTGAGATGGGCGGATGGTTACGTAGTTCTCCCAGCCACGCCCCTCCCCCCTGGCCGGCCCTCCCATAGGCCGGTGCGGGGGGGTTTCGGTGGTTCCTGGTCTGCCACGTGTAAGCTGAGATGGGCGGATGGTTACGTAGTTCTCCCAGCCACGCCCCCCCCCCCGCCGGACCCTCCCATGGGCTCGTGCGGGGGGTTTTGACAACCCTCCCCCCATCCCCATTCCTCATCCTACACCTGACCCAGCACCTTCTGCCCAACACCTTATCCTCGCCTCACCCTCCCTTTCCACCAGTTGCTTCTCCTCCTGCAGAACTGGCGGTTTCTGACTCCACGCCTCCTGCCCTTCCCGGCAACCTTACAGCCTCTGCCTTCGGAGGACAGCGATGCTGGGGCGTTTATGGACGGCTTCATGTCTGAGGGCTACACAACGCGCTCGGGGCGGGTCATTCGTCGCCCACAGCTTTTTCGAGTGCAGTAATCGTGCAGTTAGCGCAGCCGGGTTGTAGAGTCTACGCCTGTGTTTTTCTTGGACCTGGTACTTTATTATTGCCCTCTGTGCAGGGTGTACATATAGCGGCCTTGTTCATTCACGTGCTATTTTTTTTTTTTTTTTTGTGAGAAGGGGAGTATAGTGACCCCAATGTTGGGCTTAACGCCAGCTGCTTAATTACCCTAAAGGTCACGCCACGCCAGGTGCGGCTGAGGGGCGACCTGACTGGGGTGACCCAAATTCCCTGCAGCTCCTGCCCTGGCGTCCGGTATCCTGGCAGTCTTCCACATACCATCACAGAGCTAACACGCTCCGCTCTGTACGTGATTCTCGCGCGTCTGACTCCGCTGTAACTTATACATATTCTCGCATTAATAAACTCGCATGCGCAATGCGCAGTGGCGTAGCTACGGGTGGGCCTGGGTGGGCACGTGCCCACCCACGAGAAGCCGGTGCCCGCCCAGGTGCCCACCCACTGGCCACGGCTGCCGTGAGGTGTGGAAGTCGTGTTCCACTAGATAGGACTGAGGGAGCATGCATGGAGTATTATAAATAATTTCTACTGATGACTTACCCTCGACCTCAAATACAATAAATATTTTTCCTCTACTTAAAAGAAAGAAACATGCCTCTGAGTGAGTTAAATTCATATACTTTCTATTGATCACTTTTAATAGCAACGAACATAACTAAATTACACCAGTTACCCTTACAAATTTTCTATAATTCCTTGTGTTGGTACTTAATTGGTACGTGTCTCCCTCTTGACTGCACAGTTCTTCTCATTATTGGAAAAACTGTATGTATTCATCAGTGGAGCTTATGTCCATGCAAAATGGTTGGATGTGCAAAAGGAAATGTATTCCAATGAGCAAACTAGAGAGCTACAACGACTTTCAGATACCAGATGGGCTTGCAGGTATAATACTTGCAAAGTGTGAAAGAGAGACTGAATGCCGTTCTGCGTGTTCTAGTGTGTTGCCGGGGTTTTTGTGCTTTCTAAAAGGCTTTCAAATGAATATTGTACCTTATGACCGACACAAAATAAAATCCCACCGCAAAACTACCAGTGTGTTGCTGGAAATTGGGGTCACTGGTATGGGGGTTTTATGATTTCCACCGTTACTTGAATTATATTATTTGGGGATGATTTGATAAAAGATTACAACTTGAATGGAGGATTTAACTTAGTCTTCTGACTTCACTATATGATTTTAGTTTGACCACTTCTCACTACGGAGAGTACTGAACAAGGGGGATATACTTAAGGGGAAAGGATAATAAGGTTTAGGTTATGGGATTTGCTGCCACCAGCCCTGACGAGTATTTCACTATGATTACTCCCGGGGCACGTTAGATTAATATTAATATTAGATTGATCTTGGTAGTCGTGGTTGGTACGAGGGGTTATACCGAACAAGGCTTGGACTCTTGGAAGTGTGGGGAATTATTTTCCTAATACAGAATAATCACCTGGGTTTTTATAATAACACAAGAACTATATTTGTAAATGATATCCTATTTATTTTGGGTGACATGGTAAGTCTCTCACTTGAGATCATCTTCAGCATATAAGGGTTAACACTATACCGAGAAAACTCGACTCGGAAATAAGAAACTTGACTTCACACCCTGACGTAGGAATTTTCCTAAGTTATGAGATAAAGCTCAAAGGAGCATAAATCTCCTTCACTAGAATTACCCTTCAGGGAATTGCCCTACACTAGGTAACATACCACTTAATATTTATAAATCACACATGGAAGATAGGTATCTAGTAGAGAAAGAAAATGGCGAGACAGCGTTGTATGTGTTACAGTAAGACCATGTGGCCGTTTGAGGAGGTTTCGCGCCAACCTTGAGGAGCGCGGAGAGAACACTCCCGTTAATATCACTTATAAGGATGGGCGGAACATCTATGCCTTAGTGACACTGAACTGTACCTATATATTTATATAGAAAATATTAGATGGAATATAAGGGAGAAAAACCACCGGAGCCCGGGGCAGATCTTCCCTTTGAGGAGCGCGGAGAGAACATGACTCGTGCCTGCGGGCTTTCCGCACCAAAAAAAAAGGAGCTTGTTGGAAAGTCTAAACCGTGACCTTAAATGAACAACTTATAATCACGAACCAACTATTTAAGTAATGAAAACTCGCGTATCCCCGAAGAGGCGTCCCTAATACAAACTGGCTATTTTGATATAAGAGAATTAATGTCTTTAATCTAATATTCACGAAGGGTTTGGTTTTATATGTAATATGGGACAACCCGAAACCTTTTTCAGAGTGAGGTGGTATTGAAATTGTGTTTTAGAACTTTGGTAGGCTTTCATTTTAGCGTGTATCATTATTCACCGCCCATATATGACCATAACCGATAACGATAGGGATTATTTTGAAAGCATGAGGATTTTAGGAGGGCTCCTAAATCTGAGAAGATGGTTTGGAAAAAAAGAAAAGAATGGAATACGTTAGTTATGACTGATCGCAGAATAATTATTCCACGGAACTTTCCTCGCACAAGGGGGTTGTGGGAAAGAGAGGAAGTGAAAGAAAACGAAAGAAGATAGAAAAAAATGGCGTCTAGGAGGGCCCCAAACTGAGACAAAAAAGATGGCGGAAAGAAAGAAATACGATGAGTCATATGTGAAACTGAGAAAAAAAATTTACTTACAAGACATAACTCGGGAATTTATAATAATAATACTCATACTATCATCTCCCGAATAATGGGCATTACACTAGAAGGTTTATCAAATGACTGCAATGCTGACAGAGCTATTGATGCAAGAGGATTTTTAGGTCAAATAGATGCTGGGTTTGCTATGAAGCTAGCCATTATGACACATATTCTTGGTAGGATAAATCAGTTATCAAATTTGCTACAATCAGCCAATCTTGACATGGAAAAGCTGTAGAATTAATTGAAACTGTATGAGCCCACCTTGAAGAAATGCGGTCAGACCAACCCTCTTTTGATGCTTTGTGGGATGAAGTTGAGAGAAACTCAGCAGTCATGGTTTTGATACTTCAAGTGTAGAATGTGTAGATCACCAAGGAAAACGGAAACTGTCTACAAAATTGCAGGATTTTGTTGTTACGATTATTTTGGGAAAAACAGTCAGGGAGCACACCCCTTAACACTTTTCAGTGTTAAGGATTCAACACGAATTAACTTCTTCTATCCTATTCTAGATCATATTTTAACAGAAAATGAAAAGGGCCCGCTTCAATAATGAAAGCATGTGAACTTATAAAAGCATTACAGGCACTGAATCCACAAAGTAAGGAGTTCTATCTTTGAGAAATTGTCTGGACTTATTCATGCTTTTCGTGCTAATGAGGAAATTTTAACATGAGCTGCACTCTGCAAAACGCATGTTAAAAAAGACGCTATAAGGATGTAAGTGACAATGAAACCCCAAAATCACTGTTAGATTTAGTGAGAATTTTTTGGGGTCCATATGAAAGAGGCATTTCCTGAGTTCTACAGACTGGCCAAAATTTCTGTAGTATTACCTGTGTCATCAGTTCAGCAGAGGGGAAGCTTTTTTGCTCTAAAAATTTAATTTCAAAACTACACTGAGAAATAAAAATGGGCAATGAAAGTTTAGGTAATCTTGCTGTGTGGTCAATTGAAAGCAGGCGAGTTAAAGGCCTTGATTTAGAAGAATTTGTTGATAAGTTTGCTGAGAACCACAAGAACAGAAGAATTCTGTTTAAGTGAGGTATTTTCACTTTCTCAGTGGAAATTTTTTTTTTATTTGCCTGCTGCTTAAAACTTTTTATTTATTTTTATTTTCAGTATCAATTATGTTATTTCTATTTTGTATAAGTGGTAATATATGTATTTCATTTTTTTCATGACGGCTTTTTTTCGTTCCCTCAGCAACTGGATGATCCCCTACAGTACTCAACACACATTCCTGGGAAAAAAATCTAATAACCTTCATAGTCCATACGACATCAGATAAACTTTTGATATTGGTCAGAATGAAAAAATATGCAAGGGAGGGGGGGGGGGGGGGGGTCTGGCACTGTAAGTGAAAGTAAGCCCCCAGTCCCCACCCCCACTCCTCAGCTGTATGGGCTTGTTCAGCTCATCTAGTGCCACCCATAGTCAACTGTGCCCCCCCAGGTGCCCACCCAATCATAAAAAACTAGCTACGCCACTGCAGAAAGCCCTTCAACTAGCTTATACATATGAATCAACGGAGTACAAAGCAATTCAGATGGAAAAAACACGAGGAGAAGACAACAATGTCCAAAGGTCAATACGAAATAAAAAGCAACAACAAAGAAACACCTGGGAAAAAAAATAGGAGGAAAGCAAGAAGATGACAACGGCACGTAAACAAGAAATTTAAATGTTTCGGATGTAATGGCTCGGATCACATACACGGTCAGAAAAAATACCCTGCATATGGGAGAAAATGTAACCACTGTGGGTCATGAACCATTTCAAAAACAGCCTGTATGAAGAAACGTTATAGTCGGAAGGGAAAAAGGGTAAAATTTCTTGAACGAAGATAAATCATCCGACGACGATGATCATGTGCAATACGTGTCTTCAAAACATTCAAGCAACACAGACAGCGACTCTTATGTTTTCAGGGTGATATTCGACGCTTCCTTGAAAGAACAAGTCCTGATAAACGACATCCCCACTAAAATGCTGATCGATTCAGGAGCAAATGTCAACCTTCTTGATGGCGACACTTTCGACCAGGTCACCCAGCTACGTCCGAACATTGTACTCAAACAGACGAAGATGGAACCGAAAGCTTATGGAGACATCCCCATACCACTGAAAGGGGAATTCTTTGCAACTAACAAAAGGGAAAATCACAAGGATTGCACACAAAATGTTGGTTACAAAAGCACGTCAAGGAGGTAACATCTTGAGTAAACGGGCCAGTACAGAACTGGGCTTCCTGACAGTCCAAGAGGCGAAGACTGTGAGTGTCAAGGGAATCCCATCGTCAACAAAGGAAATACTGGATCGCAATCTACCAGCCCTCGATGGTCTAGGAAGAATGAAAAACTTCCAACTCAAACTCAAGATCGACGACAGCATCCAAACCTGTGCAAAAACCACCCCCCCGGTGCCATTCCAACTACGAAGAGCAGTCGAACAGAAAATCCAGGACATGTTGGACAAGGACATCATCGAGAGGGTGGAGGGCCCGATACCGTGGGTCTCTCCATTGGTGACAGCACCAAAACTAAATGGAGACATCAGAATATGTGCCGACCTCCGGATTGCAAACAAAGCAGTGAAACCCCACAACACCATCCGATACCGACAGTGGAACAATACCAGTGAGGTGAAGGGGGAAAAAAAGTTTTCCAAGGTGGATCTCAACTCATACTACTACCACCAAATAGAGTTGACCCCCGAATCAAGAGACAAACACAGCATTCCCTGCGACTCTGGTATCTACAGATACAAAGTGTTTGGTCATGGGCCCTAACTTCAGCCCGCAGAGGAAGGGCAACGTTTACTACAACAGATCATCCAGAAATGTCCGAACTGCCGGAACGGTGCGGACGACATCCTCATCTGGGGTAAGGACACCGAAGAACATGACAAAGCCCTAGAAACTGTACAGCAGACATTGAAAAACAACAACCAGACCCTAGCTCAACACAAGAGCGTGTTCCACATGGATGAAGTTGAATTCCATGGCTTCATGGTGTACGATAAGAGCATCAAAACTACAGACTCAAAAATCGAGACAGTCAGAAACTTTGTACGGCCAGAGACGGTCCAGGAAGTCCGCAGCTTCCTGGATCTGATTAATTACCTAACCAAATTAATTCCACGACTCGCAACACTCAGCGAGCCTCTGAAGAACTTGACTAGAGCAAACACCAAGTGGAGATGGACAGAGGTGGAGGAGGCGTGTTTCAAAGAGCTGAAAGACGCAGTCATACATAGCGAAGCACTCATACACTTCGACCCACAACTGCAAACGTCGCTCATTGTGGACGCCAGTCCAGTGGGACTAGGGGCTATCCTTTGCCAAAGCCATCAAGGCGCACTCAAGCCCGTCAGTTACGCCTCCAGGACCCTGACGAATGTCGAACGCCGGTATTGCCAATTGGGAAAGGAAGGGGCTTTGCCATAGTATGGGCATGTGAAAAGTTCCACCTTTATCTGTATGGAAAGAATTTGTCATCATGACCGACCATCAAGCACTGACGACAATTTTCAATCCCAAGGGCAAGCCGTCCGCACGCGTATACGATGGATCCTACGCATGCAACAGTATGATTACACGTACAGCCCCATTAAAGGAAGTGAAAATCCCGCTGACATACTGTCAAGACAACCCCTGAAAATATCACGGGGAGGTTTTAGCTGAAGAAAAGCTAGCGGGAAAGGGTTCATTAACCACACTGTGGCCAACAGCGTTCCAAAAGCCCTGCCTCTACCAGAAATAGTGGAAGAATCCAAACAAAATCCGACCCTTAGGGCGATAGAGGAAGCGATCCAAACGAATGATTGGCCAACAAAGGGGACGGGAAAAATTCAAACATGTAAGGAGCGAACTGACAACAAAAAGTGGTGTGGTAGTGCGCGGATCCCGAATTGTCTCCCCAGAAACTTACAACAGCGCACATTGCAATGGCGCACGAGACGCACATGGGAATGGTTTAAAAAAAAAGCACTCCTCCGGGCCAAGGTATGGCGGCCCAACATGGACAAAGATGTGGAAGAAACCATAAAACGCTGCATACCAAAGTGCTAGTCTGGACCCAAGAAAACAAGCCAATCCTGTGAACATGGCAGTGATGAAGGGCTTGGGAAGTTATCCCATTGGGTATCTGTGACCATTCCCGAGTGGAGACTACGTAATTGGAATAGTCGATGCAGGCTCCCGATGGCCCGAAGCTTTCATAGTCAAATCCACCGATACGAACACTGTTACCTCCCTTCTAGAGAGATGTCTTTGCACAC